>DWNR01000565.1:0-18927 GCA_018250455.1 Polygonus leo | reverse complement strand
GGGAATACCTCGGGAGGAAGCTCATTCCACATCTTGCACGTGCGTGGTAAAAAAGAACGCGCAAACCGAACCGTTGAAACCGAATAGTTACACTATCTTAATTTTATTTAAACAATAATATTCATAATTTATAATAGGTATTCATAATTCAGTCAATTTAACTTTGCTTTGTTTGAAAAGTTTTTCAACGAATCGGTATCGGTACAATTTATATAACAACTGCGTCCATTAATAAGTTGCACATTTAGCAAACTAAATGCGTACACCATAACCATATGATGTTTATTATCGTTCCGAAGAAATTGTTAGCGACACAACAACAATGGTAATTATTAGCATAAATAATGTAATTGCCGATAATTGTTGTAAACGGCCGCATTGTAACAACAATCATTGTTTGTTGTTAATGGCTCCGGTGGCTTGTAAAGTGAACGGATATCTGTTGGTGTTGTTGCGTAAGGTTGGCAACGTAAGGCATTTTTATTTCCTCAATAATTTATTCCTTTTTAATATTTGCTTATTCTTGCTGGTTTATGTAGGTATATAAATTTAATCTATGTTTGTGGTTGATAAAACTCGTAAGTTTCGACCGGAGTGATACGGTAGCCTTCATAATCCCTCGTGAAGCAATTTACGTGCAATTGTGTCTGAGTTATAGAGTAGCGATTATCAGATTTATTTAAGTACGAAAACTTTAGTTTTCAATAGAAGAAAGTAGTTAAGTACGCTATCTGTGGCCGAGCTCTTTCTTTTGTTCTTTATTTTTTTCAAGTTCTTCGACTTCTGTTGCCCTTAACATTTGTAAAAACTCGGTTGGTATGAGTCAGATACTCCTTTACAGTAGTAACACATGTTTTGCTTTTTCGAAGAACTAAGATAGTAGTCTGTTAGTACTTAAACCACTTTTTAGGTCAATTTAACATATTTGCGGCTAACACTTACCATTAATCGGTTTGTAGTCGTTTGCTTCTTTGCAAAAACAAAAAAAAAAACAAAATTCTCTAGCAGGCCTGTTGTCTATTTTAATTATTTTGTCACTTTTGCATAATATTGCTAATATATCATCGATCAGATTTATCATAGAATGTAAATCAGTCGTTGATATCTGAATACTTGTTTTGTATTTGTAGCCTTTCTAAAATGAAGTCATCACGTAGAAAATGAAAGTGAAATTAAAGATTATACTCAATATCCATTGTAGAAATTATGCAAATAATTAGGCTCATACATTAGAAGTATTTTAATCTAATCACTCGAAAAGAAAACGTTTGTGTCATGCATTAATTAAAAAGTAATTTATACAAAAACAATTTTTATAGTGGGTGTTTCTTCTATAGACATAAATGCGGTTGCACAATTAACAGCAACATTAACAATTAAAAAAATTTTCAAGACTGCATCCCTTAATTTTTCCAATAAAAAAAAAACTATATACTTCACCTGTAGTCTTGAAAATGAGTTAATCATATCGGATCATTCCGAGGTGTTATCAAATAAAAATATCAATAATGTGCCACAACAGAAGAAAGACTCGCATCACTAACTTTTGTTTCATGTTACCCTATGCTAAGTTGACTACATAGCCAACTTGAGATCCGACATTTTTGAATTTCCGTTTAAAAACACCAGTCGGCTGATGGCAGCGGTCAGTTAATAGCAGACTGACTGCGTTTTTTTCAAAAACTAGATATATTTCGAAATGAAACTGTTTACACAAAACGACAGACATTATTCACAAATATACTTAAGTCTGCTTCGAGTACATATAACCAATAAAATGATGACGAAGAGAAATATAATAATACAAGGACAATTTTGTGTTTGTTGCTGTAAACCTTATTTTTTAGGTTGTTTTTTGTAGGACCGTACAGCGGCGACCTTGCGTCGCACTTGACTCGAAAGGTGTTTTAATTACTTGTCATATTTATGTTAAGTTTAATTAAAGCGTTGATACTTTATGACTGTCACTGCAAACATAATTATTATAATATAAAATAAGTATATGTGTAATATTTAAATATATAAGAACTGTGTGTCATGTCATTTCCATATTCGTTCATCGCAATCTCTGAACCTATTTAACAATTTTTTTACGTATTTTTGTAACTTAAACCAACTTAAGATTTTATTTCAATTAATAAACTCTATTTATGTCGCAAATTTGAAAGTTAATAGAAGGCCGACGTGAGCTGATATCCGTTAGTTTATATGTAAAGTACTGGTGTTGATTCGACACGCGTAAGTGTTTGAGTTCGATTCTCAGCCAGAAAAAAATGTTAATGGCGAATTCAGATTAAAGCAAATCTAACGTTGACTACTTATGCGTTAGTACTCTTCAAAACAAACACGTTCTCCTTGTGTGTAAGTATAATTAACAACCAAGCCCTTTAAACCCGAACTATAAGAAGATTATGAGGATTCAGGAAGCATTATGAGGGTAGCGACGGCATTTCTTCTGTTAAACTACACCAATTCCACCAGCTGTCAAATAAGAACGTAACTATATCTATATTCCAGTAACGTTATAAATAACCGATACATTTAATTTACGTACATCCCGTGCTACGTTCCGAATCTCGCGTATAACTGAATTTAATATTCAGAATGCATCCATGCACGATTAAGCTAATACGAACAGTATGACTTAAGTGTAAGGTTGAAAATTGTATAGCATTACACCAATTATACCGAGACGTGAGCATACACTCAGCAATTGAAATTAGCATTTAATTGTATGTAAAATGCGACATTTGCAGGAGAAAGCGATAATGGATTGATTTTTATGTATAAAATAAGGGGCTTATTCTGATATGGTGTATATAAATCTCTTAATTATTTTACTGCGCACGTAACATGTAGCATGAGCTTCCTGTATTATTCCCTTGTTCTTAGGGTTCCGCACCGAAAGGACGCCATCAGAACCCTATTCTAAAGAGAGAAGACTCGTTCAGTAATAAAGCTATATCTTTTATTCTTCTACGGAGGTTAAGCAAGGTGTACCATATATACCATCTTCGGTATGAATATACATGTTAAGAATATTGAATCTTCTCTGTAAAATATGTGAGGACAGCAGAGCAAGAACTAAGAAACATTTTTTGTCTCTTATCTCTATTCGAAATAAATCTTGCCGTTCTTGATGGCGTACTAATATGTTTATTTTGATTGTTAATTAGAAACTGTTTATTCCAAAGAATTGACATGTGTCAAAATTTAGGTAAATAGAACCCCTAAATTATTCTGAATCTAATGATAGTCATATTTATTATAAACAGAGATAACATTTAAATATAACGTAAAGAAGTATTTAAGTTTAGTATCTCATCATCATAACAAGAATTTGTTTTAAAATAATGAATGAACGTGTGTTAATGTCATGTTTTTAAATGAGCTTAATGTTCATTCATTATCTTATAAATTAAACATGTTAATGCGACTTCGAAAATCATCAGATTTTTTGTTCCTTTACGAAGGTACTCTTTTCGGTTTACATGTCTTACAAGTAAAATTTTTGGCTGTTGTTTTCGAAAATACATTAAAACTAACATTCTTTTAAGATACAATATGAATAAAATGGAATCAAAATTAACCGTAACGAAATTTGAAGAGATTTCAGTTAAGTTAGTATATCTGAAGATTTTTGGAAAAACGTATATAGTACCTAACTAGTAGTAGTACCTAAACCAAGTCATAATACATTTCTCATACGCACATAACTTCCATTAACAAAAGTCGCCAATTATTTGAACCCTGAACATCAGTGTGTGAAGCCGGCATCTTAACCCCAAGACTGTTACTATATTGCCTATCAAACATAACAATTTTTTTTTTATGGCATGCAGTCCACCTGATGGCAAGTGGTGGGCCACCCATGGACATCAGTAATCATCCCAAGCACAATAAAATTGTACCTAAACTTGATCACAGATGCGTTGCTATCCCTGAGGACTGAGATGTTAACCTCGTGCATAAGTATAGCCGGCAACCACGCCTCTCTAAACCGAAACAGAAAAATTGCTTCACAGTTGATTATGAGGGTGGCGGTGGTACCTCCCCGAATTAAACGAGTTCTACCACCTGGCATAACAAGATTACACCACTAAAATAACTTCATTGACGATTAATAATAGAATCCTAATTAAAAAGTTTCTACAACAGCAGACCTAAATACTGATTTCAATCTAGAGTTAGTCCATAGCTTATGATAAATTAGCGCTGTAGTCGCGAAAGTTGGCAGATGCATTGTAAGCGAAAATAGCTAGTGGGCAACAGATTAATTAGAAATAGATTTGACTGGCATTCCGACGAGGGTGTCTGGTACACGGATGAACAAGGTTGATGAATCTACTGATCTTTAGACCAATTCTTCGAAAGAATTGATCGATCGATTAACATTTAGGTGTTATCGGGAGGAATCTAGACAAGAATAGCGGTAGCGTGGGATTTTTTTAGTTTAGACTAAAACTGGTTTGGTCTTCCTGGTGTTAATTGATAATCAATGCCTGACCTCAAATGGTATGCATACGATATGATTTAATTTAGAAATGCCATTCGTTTTAATTATATTAGTATGCAATCGTCTCAATGTAGTAGCATGATTTTGATAACAAAAATTGACTCTTTATATCTGGATTATAGCCGAGATTAAAATCTATCGATATTGGACTTAGTAAATATAATTATCTTGTTCGTGTGATAATAAAATAAGTTAAAGGATTATAAGTGTTATCCATCATATTAAGTGTTTCTTTTAATATGTTTGAAACAGAAAACGGTAGAAAACGAAGCACATGGTCGAGTTATTGATAAGTGACCACTACTGCTCGTACCGTCTGAGAGAAATTTAGGATGCGACCTAACTCTTCTAAAATCTGGTTATCGATGCGTTGTCGCTCATGGTAAATGTTGCAATCGAAACACACATTGTTTATAATAATCGCTATGCGGCGAAAAAATGAACGTCTGTGATACCACCCTGATAAATCGTATGTAGGCTTCACCATCTCTCAGTAAAAGAAACCTATAAAATGCGTCAGAATATTCATTGTAGAAATGTGCCATTTTTACGGCGTAAAATATACCAAATACGACTAATAATTTACTAGCCATTCCTTTCTACTATTTTTAAACGTAATATTCTAATCGTCTATTCAATATCCAGTAGCGGTAGTAAATCACTTAGGAAACCAGGCCAATAATAATTTTCTGTTCTTATCAATGATGTACTATCACTTTCAAAGGAAAGCGGCGTCTATTGTGAGTAACCAAGGTCTACTTCGCCGTGACTACCAATCAGGAGTTCATAGAAATCATGTACGGTGAATGTGTTCTAGCGAATAATATATGCTTCAGTTGGTATACGTTCGTTGTAGTGTTGTAGAACTAGCTATAGGTTGCCTATCGATAGTTCACCTCGAAATCTATTGTGTCGGTAATATCGTCACATGCAGGATCGTCTGAAACATAGCAAGCAACTTTGGGGAACAGAATAGGGGTCCTTTTAAACAGTAATAATTAAAACTCTGATCTCATGACCGCATACTTCATTTAATTGTAATATTTGTAGTAAAAAAAGAAAGAGTAAAACAATTTTGTGATATTTTGGGGCCGCCTGAGATTGGACCCCGTCTTTGCTTATGACAAATAAGACACTGGTCACGTGTCAATACTATTGATGTTATCAATAGCTCTCCATGAGCACATTAACAATAATATAACCCTACCATCGACAGAAGGAATGTAAAAAAACATCCAAAAGAATTGATCATATGGCAAAACAAATTTTACCAAAAGCCTGCACACTATGGATAATATTAATAATTTTGTAATATCAATATCGACACGTGAAGATACTATCTACGCAATATCGATACTATTGGTTACACAACAACTATCGATACACTTTTGTCTATCGAAAGTAGACGATCAATGCAACACTAGTTCGACGTGAGGGTAGTGCCCTACAAATTGTATCAGTGTTCGACTCCACGAATTGTATTACGACCTCAAATTGGTCTATTAGTTAGCATACAGATGATTCGATATCTCCGGCTTGCTTTACTGTGGGTTAGTGTTAAGCTAGTGTTTTAAAGGAATTATTATTAAACGTGCTACAATTATTACAATCTTATCTTACACCATGGTAATTTAACCTCATATGAAATGTTGCCATTTGTGCCAAGTCTGCTTCTCAACTTTGTTCTGAATGTTAACGTACGCGTGATAAGAAATCTCATGCTGCTTATTTACTACTGTCTCATACTTTGTATACTTGCGAAACACAAGATAGGGTTTAGCAGATTTTTCATTTCTATTGAAATTGTAGTATATGTACCTAATTGTGTTAATATTATTGCGCCACGACCATTCCTGTGGTTACTATGTTTCTGATTTAATGGTAGTTTAAGAAAATAAACCTAAATGAAGATTTTGTTTTATTGTATTTAGAGGCAGTAGCGACCTAGTTATAACTGAGCTTAAGTCCTCATAGTTACAAAAAATAATGGCTGTACTGATGTACAGTCGTCTTGAACCAACATTATAGAAGAGCGGAATAAATTTTGCTTCATTAACGAATGAAAAATTATATCTGCTGACAATTACTGGCATTGGCATGGTAATTGATAAAGTAATTATAGCAATAAATAATATAAGTGACACGTTAGACAGTGACAGAGCTAAGCAGAAGTACAATATCATATCCACGCTATTTATAGTGCACCGAAACAAAGGTTTTCATAACTGAACATTCAGTAACTACATTCTTCACAAGTCAAGAACCCCGACGAAACCAGACGTGCACCGTCAATTATAAATGACGAAAACAAAAGCATTAAAGTCGCCGGGGATTTTAAATTAATTTCTGAGATAACACCATCGTATTCGGGTCATGTCAAGGTGACGCCCACAGCGATTATGTTATGACCAGTTCATCGGTATATTGGAGAAATTCTTTCTCTTGTATGTCTGTGCTTCGGAAATTTTCTTCACATGATTTAGTAGTGAAGTGCTGTTGGCACTCGTTCTGAAACAGGAGCACATCTGAGCGTCTCAGGAAGACTCATCATGTGATCGGGAGGCATTTGCCACCAATTTCTGGCTAGTTCAAAAGGGCAAAGCAAAGACCCAATCGTAGGACATGAAGAGGTAAAGGACGAAGTAAAACTTCAAGGATATAGACTATATTAGGATTTTATATTATTAGCATTTTTTTCCATCGTGTAAAGATTATGGTATATAGGGCTTTTGGTCAAGAGAATGGTACAATTATTTCATTTTCATTTATATGAAATAGCAAATTGTCGTAAATGGTATTTCATTCATTAGCTATTAAGTTTACCGCTGTCATAAATCCTGCTATGATCAGGAAAATTCATTTAAAGTTAAGTGAACTTTACAGCAATTATTTATTACAAAACAGTTAAAAAAGAACCATGTCATGTCAAGGCGACGCCCACGATTATCTGACTTTGAATAAAGGCTTTTCCGATGACTGTTCGGCATAATTGGTGGAGTTATATCGTATCTCTTAGCAGACTTGTTTTAACTGTTTGTTAAAATTTGGAAAATTAATAAGACATTAAATAAAACTTTTGATGATGTCCTCTTTTATGTATCCCTTCCCGACGATTGATGTCTATCCTATCCTATTTCGTGTCTTGACAAGACACTATAATGTTATATTAAAATCTAAATATTATTAAAATTGAATTAAATTGTTATGTTAGCACTTCCTACTATAATATAAAAAATAATTATGTGTAATAAGCATAAGCATATTAAAGACAGAAATCGTTTACTTAAGTAACCGATTATTCTAGAATACACGAACCGAGAATACCGTCACTTCTGCACGTATTTATATAGTGACTTACAATAGGACTAGAATTCTTCGTTAGTAGTAGTACGTGCAGTTATTATTAGCGCCTTAACCATACCTCGATGACAACTCATTATCGTAAACTATAGTCAATTTAAATATAACGAACGGATAAGAAGTACACTCAAATCCCATTTTGGGTTTAATAGAGGAATGCGAGAACACATTACAGAACTCAGGAGACAATCGGCGTAACTTAAAATATAAGGCAACGTGAATCCATAGAGAAAATTACGCAAAAAATCACTTGAATAATTCAAGAAATGTTTTACATGTAACAAATATATGTCATAACTTGAAAGACTTAATCGGTCAAGCTGAGGTCGTATTCGATAAAAGATCTGTGTCGGAATTATAATTACACGTTCGTCCACAACACTATCCTCAGAAAACAGGACAGGCAATTGGCGGTGGAAACAACGAAGATACAATCTAACCTTATAACGTTTTTAATTTTACGTGCATTCCATACGTGGGCCTTTTCGATTGTCGAAAGAATTTATACCGAAATGTACAACAACTTTGTCGTGTATTTTATCCGAGTTAATATCAAACTTTATATTTAAGTGAAGTGAAATGAAGGATTTGAGACAGTATCTCACCTGAAGAGAATTGTTTTGTTCAATACTATCTTATCAAAACGATTCTTCATTTGAAGACGATTTGTTATTGTTTGACTCTTCGTGTTCGTTACAACAACAATAATTTGATAATTGAATTCCCCGTAAGCTATCGAAATCTCCTACGCATCTATTGTTATTCAATTGTTTCGTTAATTTAAAATTGTCATATAAGGTTTTATGTCAAAACGTATTGGGCAAATCAGTAAACAATTCATTTCTCTTGCTTTTATTAACTTACACAATGCGCACGATTTCACAACAATGCGCCAATGAAGTTAAAGATTTTCTATTTGAGACTTCAGTTCCCTTTGTAATATTCACCGATAGTTGGGTAAACCCTCAAAATATTACAAGATATCTTGCACACAAACTATGAAGACGTCAAGCATTCATGATTTATGTTGTAATCTGTCGTCGCCTCAACAATTACGACATCCTCGACTCTATTGCCCAGGGAATAAGGCCCAAAAGAGTTATTGTTTTGACCACGTAGATGGAAGCAATGCAGATTACGTAAACAGTTGGCATTGTTACCGCAAACTCGTCGGTAACATTGTGGGAATTGTTAACAATAGTGCAGTGTAAGTATTCTTTCAACCCGTGTCCGTTCTGAACCAAGCTATTGCAGACAAGTACGTTGCAATAGATCATGAGTCGGAAGGCAATAACATCATTAGCAATACCATCGAAGAAATGACAAAATATTTTTAGATAATTAAGCAATTATTCTTATTTTAGATAAAAGAGGCAAACTAAGAATCAGTAATGTGTAAAATTGTATGAGTGTTAAATGTTATATAGTAATAACGTCATAATTACTCAGTAATTACTACATTGGACCCACATTGCATTGCACGATGATCGGTTGTTAATAGTCTCGAAGGTTTATCGTTGCATTTTATATTAATACTACTACTAGTAAGCCCTGGCAGACTTCATCTGCCTTAAAAATTCAATGTGGTAATTCGCCACCGTCCATAAGTATTTCAAGTTGGACGAAGTTAAACATATGTGCAAAATTTTACTAAAATCGATTATATATTTAGCGTGAATGAACATTTTTAAATATAAAGATTGGTTTTACTGCAATTTTTAAAAACTGTTATGAAAATAATCCATAAGGTTTATTTGTAATGTTGGCGTGTCGTCCAGGATTAAAATAAATTCATCAAGATCAATAGAAGCTTAATAAACTGAATTTTGTTGTTTTAAACCCAATTTATTTACCGTCGATATCGTATCCCGTTCATAAAAATATTTCGAGCGCCCCTGCTTTTACGATCGCCTGTCGACTTACCGTATTGGAGATAATTTTATGAGCCTTTACAAGGTTTATAAAAGCGTTTAATTTGTCACGAATTTGGTATTTCTCATACGTGCTCCGGTACTGAAGTGTTTTGGCATTTCTGCTGGGATCACGTTTTCATCTACATCATTGGAATTGGATTAAAAAGATATACATTAACAAGTATTATACTAAACGGCATCATCTTTAAATTTGTTTATGATATTTTTATAAGGTAGTACAACATGTACATAAGGGGTTCTTTCAGGGCAAATTGCGTTTTATCTGTAGAGTTATTGCTTACATATAAAATATGTAGTCTTCTGTGGTCGACCTCACTTGCTATATCTGATGACCATAGCAGGCTGTTCCAACTTACCACTATGAGTATGTTCATTTGCATTTTTCGCTCTTTCGTAGAATTGTATATAACTATGTCCCTATAACACAGTGCACATTTAAGCAGCAGAAAATTAGAAGAATAGTGTTAAATGTTGCCATTCTTATCAGGTCACGGTTATCAGTCAGATCACCTCCCACTATACAACCTCAACTTCACCTCTACAACTGCATTCCAATTAAACCATAATAGTGCATTTGCATTTCACTGCGTTGGAACCGGCGACCCGTTAACACACCGGAAGGTGGGTGTGTTCGAACTGCTATTTGTTCCTCGTCAACTAGTTAGTGACCGTTGGTGGAAAGGTCTAATTTTAGAGTCAATAAATAGTTGTCAATAATGGATCTACATTTAGGAATTTCTGAGTTAAAAATATCGATTTAGTTTGATCATGTTTTTGAATCTGTATAGATTTTTTTGTAATGTGTAGATTTGTTTTTAATGTCTGTTTTGACGTCAAAGTATTTAATTTTCGAATAAATTTTTGAATCCATCCATGAAGTTTTAATTTCTACATTGGTGGCCACATTTTTTGCGGGTCAACTTATGGAAAGTGAGGATCATTGGGAGAATACTTTCAATTCGGAGATTCTTCAAGCATTTAATTCATCTATTTCGCTTACAATATCCGAGAAATCGAATCGCGATTTTCTCGAGTCAAATCGAGTCGAATGATCGAAGTCTATAACGTTACATAATCATTGTACCATCGTTTTCTATTTCTCTAATCTTAACTTCTTTAATGAGTTTTCATTTTGTTTTGTTCTTTTTGTGGCGGACGGTCTCTAATAAATTGTTTCTTGTTTATTTAGTTTAATGTTTTTGGTTTCGTTCGTAGTTCCGAAGCTGCTTTTTTGTGTTGGCAATTAATAAATATTCTAATAAATTTCAATTTATAAATAAGAAAATAAGATTTGATTTGAATATATTATGACACTGTATAATTAAATTTAAAAATATTATTTTTATGATAATCTAAGTAATTCACGACGAAACGGTACAAACTGTAAAATACAAGTACAGATCGTATATGCCTTTACAACAACATCATCAATATCATTATAAATCCAGGTTTCTCTTCTACAACGTAATGAACATTAATCCTAACGAATATTGTAAATGCAATTGCGAGTTTGTTTGTATGTTACGCTTTCATGCCTTAACTACTCAACTTATTATCGTAAAATTTTGCACACTCATTATGAGCAATACAGAAATATCTGTGGGGATGTTTATATTCATAAATAATTAATGTGGTCGAGGCATAGGAAAATGTATTACAAATTTAAAATAGATCACAAAAACGTGTACAGTGTACTGAAATGCTGTTTTCAGTACACAGTACACGTTTTTGTGATCTATTGGGTATTTTCTTGTTAACATGTTATTTAAGTTACGAAGTACTTACATTACTTCAATACAGCGCGCGAAGTCCATGCTTAGTCCAAGGCTAGTAATTTGTTAGTAAAATGCGTATAAAGTAGCTTCTGTACTCTATACCCATTTTACAAACAATTTACTAATCTTCCTCATCCACGGAATGAATGAATTCTCTGACGGCACACGCCAAACAATCCGACACCCGTATTTACCAGGTGGAGCTAAATTTAACTCCGAAGCTGTAAACGCGGGTTATGGTGAACTTCCTGCCAGTCTACACGTGCTTAGGGTGACATGGTTGTGTCATGGTTTTATGGAATGGTTTTAATGAAGTTTGAAATTAAATTAGTGGTGTGATTAAAAAATATTGGGCATCCGTCTATACCACGTGCGCGCACGTGGAATGGAGATTGAAGAGGCATGTGGCACCGATATCAATTTAGTAAAACAATTATTATGTTTCGCGTTTTAGTTATAGTTTAATAGTTTTTAACCAACTTCGTAAAGGAGGAGGTTTTTAATTCGTGTATATGTTTTGTAAAAGGCGTTTTTCTCGCTGTGTATGGGTTTTCTATTTCGTAAAAATATATTTTTAGTGCATGATGACCAAGGGTTAGTGGTAATTATCCAAAATGGAGAAGAATATGGCAATAAAACAAAATTTTAATGATTTGAAATGCTGTTTTAAAGTAACCTAAGCTTTGAATCACGCATCCAAACGCATATAACCTTACATTGGCATTTAAGGCTTACTTCAACAAAATTTAAGTACAGGCAAGAAGGTAATTATAGTTTAAGTAAACGGTGAAAATATACGACGTGTAACAACGAAGTTTAAAATTACATACATTACAGACTATTTTCTATAATTAAACTAAACATCCAACGTTATAAGTTGTAATTCACGGGTGGTTTTGGGTTGCTTTGATTTATCTACGACTTTTATGTATACTACATCTGTTTTTACGCTTCTCCCTTTTGTAGTTAAAAAGAAAGGGTCAAAGTTTGAAACCATTAAAGTAATTAAATTTACTTTATGGGCATACTGATTTATTTTTAGCTGCGTCACTAATCGTAAAGCTCTTCTAGGATTGAACGTAAGCAATATGTTTTTTAAATAGTAAGTGATAAAGTATCTACTAAAGGACTCTATTACTATTCTTAGCACTAGATCGCCCATTGACTCGACTTTGAAAAAATATTTTGATTTTAATACACAAACATCGAATACAGTTCCAAATTAGTCTTGAATGGTAGCCATTCATTTGTGGTTAACCTAAGATGGCTAATATTAAATCAACACATGTATTAATCTATTCAGGTATTAATTAGTATTAGTATTAAATATTACATCTGTATTGTAAATATTGTAACTAGTCTTCTTCTCAGCCGTGTCTTCATTGCTGAAGGTCGTGCTTGCTTTGGTCGTCCTTTATGCAGCTCTGATGCAATTCGTCCCACAAAGCTCTACCTTCTGCATTCTCTTACCTTCTGTGATAGACATTTTGTTAGAGATTTGACCTGCTGGCACCATATTGTTGGAGTTCTTCCTCGAAGTCTTTTGCCCTTTACCTTCTCGACAACAATAAGCTTCTCCAGCATGCCCTCGTTCTTTCATAGTATATGCTCAAAATAGAAGATATTTTTTGGTCGATAGCCTTGCTGTCACTTTCAGATGCTCCAGTATAGAGAGGTAAGAAATCTTTGAAGAAATAATGTAGTCGTAGTGAACTTTGCAGTCCACGGAATTACAGTAATAATAATTGTAATAAGTACAATATAAAATGTTACATTGTCAAGGTGAAGTCAACAATTACGTTGCGTAATTTGAATGACATCTCCATCACATGTTTCCATAGTGCATCATTCTATGACATCAGGATCTGAGTAACATTAAGGAAAATGTATAAAAAATGTGGTAAGCGATCTTCGGTATGCGATTAATTGACCGGTATTTCATAAGCAAAGGTTTTCACAGATTTGTCACAAATGTCATGGGCGGCAGAAGCCACTCTCCAGATGTAATGCTCGTTTGATACTTTCCAATTTCAAAAAAGGATGTAGGTCATTTAAAAAAATTAAATTAACATCGTATTTCTGAATATAAAAATGCATTCAAACTTTTTTGAAAAATGAGTCTGGAATCGAACCGAAAAGTCATGTCCCCGCTATTCCCGTTCGTTTCTAACCGTGAATTGGTATGTGTACGGTTTGCGTACAAAGCATTTTTATTTTATTGCGCTGTCAGCGCAATTCCGCCATCGAGCCAGTTCACAAATATATCGCAACCGCGTATTACGTGTGCTCAATGATCAATTAATCATTCACAGTCCATCATCAGTATTAATCATTAAAATCAGTTTTAACTACATAACATTTACTTTCATTTAAATTTATTCCTTGGTGTACGGTGTAAATCGTACAGTATGGGTTATAAGTCTGCCGCCTAAAAACATGGTAATCAACCGTAAATACTTTGACGACGCATTGTTTTGTCCTGTTTTTTTTCAATTCGTACGTATTCCATCGTATTCTCCTATCTAAGTACAATTGCTAGGTGGTATAGAGACTCGTGTAGTTCGACAGGGGATTACCGCCGTCTTTATCATCGTTTCCTTTTGGAATGGTGTGATTGTCGGCTGTATTCATACACGTTTTGATCCTCAAAATTCGGAGCAGCATATCTGTTGTTAACAAGATACGATTCAATCGTACTTAGCTAATCTAAGTTCGATTGAATCGTAACATATGCCCGTTTACGGCATTGTCTAGTTGGATCGGAAAGCATGTTCGTTTTTTACCTTCATAAATTTTATGACAAATCGGCAAACGCAAGAACCGTAATTATTGCTAATGAGTAATTTACTGAAGACTGTTATCTATCATCATTGTCAGCGTTATAATTGCGGCGAGATAAATATAATTTTCTATAATTACGTGATAATTACGCGCGTCATCAACAGTAAGAAGAAAAATCATGCAGCTGCGATGTGATTTAATAACATTTCACATATCATAGGTAAACATGACAACTGTTCTTCTCTTTATAGATCATTTTTCTCTATTTGATAACATGATAAACGTTCTTCTCCTTAACGCAATTTACAAAATTTATTTGAAAAGTGTAAGAAATATATTTTTTATTGTAAGATAGCAAACGAGCTTGCAGGGTAAGTGATGTCGCCAATGGACATTAGTAATCATCATCGAGTACGATTCAATCTTACTTGAGATTGACCACAAATACGTTGCTATCCTTGAGGACTAAGATATTTGTCTTGTGCTAACTACAGCCGACAATAATTATACTAAATCTTAAGTCTTAAATGATTAACTCACAAAATAGGACAAATTTTCATTAAAATCGGTCATACATTT
Source organism: Polygonus leo (assembly GCA_018250455.1). Classification (NCBI taxonomy): domain Eukaryota; kingdom Metazoa; phylum Arthropoda; class Insecta; order Lepidoptera; family Hesperiidae; genus Polygonus; species Polygonus leo. The sequence goes on along the minus strand of DWNR01000565.1, from coordinate 3,982 downwards.
AAATGATTTGACATAAAGTACAAATTAATAATTTATATTTTCTGCATTCCTGAAGTAAATAAACATAAACGTTGTTTAATTATGAAATTATTATAAACTTCAACTGCAAGTGAAACAAATAATGTACGGTATACTTTTAAAAAGGAATTTATTTATGATTCATTCATAAATAACGATAGATAAGACAAGGAATTTGCAAAGAATTTACCTCAATATGTAAAGTAGAAGTTATATTGATAATGAAATGTTAAAACTGTGATTAGTAATAAAATATCCTATGGTATATTAACATAACTTTTGTTTCTGTTTCTGTTTGTGGCAAACATAACATTGCGAACTTTACAAACTTTGTCACGAGATTGACCTACTTATCCATCACTTTTAGATATACTATGTCTAGTACCAATACATACAAGTATGTTCCAAAATGCGCCACCTACATACCATCTCTTATCCCGAAAACTGGGACGATATATTCTCAGCCTTACCGTATATCAAGTGGCTAATAAATATAGGAATGCTCTAGCAATGTCATAGTCATCCTAAGATAATCCAGTGTCAAGGGCTCCTAATGACTTCTAACAATTGATGGTCTTCCTTCCTAATTGACTTGCATTTGCTGTGTCTAATGTCCTTAGTAGCCTAGTATCATAATTACGCCAGCCTTCATTTTACCGTAATGATGAAAATTAATTACATAATGAACACTAGCATCTTTGATCGTTATTTGTTTTTAACCGTTCGAAATAGATGATTTCTTAATATGTCGGTATCATTTTTTGTTATGTTATATGTTACATCTTCGCACTTTGTGAACTGATTGTGTTTCGTTTTCCATTGGTTAATTTATCTCTGGCTTGATCCATGAAGTATTTTTCCATAAAAGTTATTTTTGTTCTTTTAATGAAAATACTTTCATTTCAATTTAGTGTATTAACTGTCACGTGTAACCTAAAGTTAACCATTTAGTAGGAACATGATACGTATATCATGTCCTATCTAACTACCTACCTATATGTTTACTATGATTTCTTTAATGATTTATTATACGTGTGTACGGATGGAAAAAATATTCCCTTTTTCGATTCATCAGGCTGATAGACTAGTAAGGAAAGCCTTGAACCATTAAGTGTGAAATAAATGCAATCCCCGTTACAAAATATCATGGCGATATATTCATTTAGGACTTATTCTTGCATAGTTAGGTACCATGTAAACCTTGGCTAACACAGTTCCTAATGCAAATACAAAGTTAAACGTCGTCATGCAATTGCTCATAATTCTCATGGGAATGTGAATGAAGGCTAGGAATGCCACTAGAGTTAAGGGTTGACATATTTCATAAATATTTTCAGACATTTTTCATAATTATTTTCATAAAATGAAAAATTCTTACATGGTAAAGAAATTAACTAGTTGTTAGGAAATATATATCGTCGTGAAAGGCTTAGTAAGGTAAAGTGATGTATTCGAGGTGTAACCATATTCAATTGCATAGTTTTACGAATACTGAGGATATCGTACCGTATGAAGACATATCAAACCTTTATATATAAAAATCTCTTAAACTATTGAACAGATTTTAATGGATTTTTTCACGTATGTGTAACTTAGTCAAACAAGAGAAATAGGGTACTTTAAATCTCGATTCAGAACTCATTTTTATTACAATTCTAACCTTTTCTGGCACTACGTAGTCGGCCGTGATCGCTATATGATATACTATATGATATGCTATATAGTATATTTTTAAAAATATTTAACTTAAGTTGTGCCTTTACTGTGCGGCAAACCAGTTTTATTATCAGACTAGCTATCCTGAGTTGTCATATAAAACGTCAATTAATGAAATATTAATGCAAACAGGCAACCCTATTCATGTTCCTTGTACAGAGTGTTGGCGTAACAGTGAGTCGATGTAAATGGAGCGATATTAACATTTGAGGCAATTATGTGCATACTTGCCATCGGTGTGGCCAGTTACGCGAGGGAAAATTAAAATTTATTGGAAAATAATTGAAATCACAAAATATGGTGTCCATTTTCATGAATATACGATGAAGTGGATGAGTTACTTGACGAATAACTATTGGTTGCCCTCGACTTCGTCTGCTCAGCAGTAATATAATAAGATCCAACAATCTTAACATTTCTGCAACGAATTTGTTATTGACTTCCTTCAACCCTCTCCATTCTTTGCGACATAGTGCTTGTATGTGAATTTGAATTTGTTGTTGGCCTCCTTCAACAGTCCAATCTTTGCGATTGACAATGATCCAGTTGAAACTGGCGATTGCAATTATGTAGTTATCCAGTATTCGTACATATATGATTTTCTTTGAGGTCGTTATTATCCCCACGGCTTCCATTGTGAAGTTTGCACATGGTTTGTCAAATAAACACACACACAGACACAGACACATCTTCACGACAAATCCCTAACGGGGTAAGCAGAGAGTATCGAGTGCCAAATGGCACGGTTCTGACATACTTGCTTAGCTTCTTCCACTTTCATAATTGTCGCCGATTTCGGAGACTCTTGACACCTTCTTCAGACAGCACACGATCAATTTGATCATGAAATGTCAGTCTGGGTCCGCCTCGGTGTCTACATCCGTCCACATTCGCATAAAAATAAAAATATATGAAAAATATTTTGGTGCAGCCAGGTGCAGCTAGACGCCTCCTCCATCTTCATTGGATCTGAAACCTTGGTCCAGCATTGAGTATGTCAAATTGTAGTGTTGTAGTTAAAATACTTAATTAAATTTCATTATTATTGTTATGAAAACAGAATATCAGAACACAATAATTGTCTACCCTCGTAAAAGTTTATGAATACCGGTTCAGCTATTCCTATAATTTTTAGTGCCGGTACAGCGTAAAAATCCACTTGTACCTTATAAAAAAAAAACATATTACCTTTTAGTTATAATAAATTAATTATACAATACAAAATATATGTCGAGCGAAGTATAACATAGTTTAGTATTCTATCTAGATCGGCAACAATACTGGCAACTGTTTACAAATGAGTGGTGAGAGGCGTGGTATGTATCGTAATGGCAAGGTCGGCGGCTTAACAAGTGCTTTGCTTTACATAAAGCGGCATTTTTTCGAGCTGATAACTCTGTTTTAATAGTTTGTTGTTGCCTTGAAAAGGGTGATAAGATTTAGAATCTGTATTAAACATATTTTAAGTTGCCGCAGGTATAGTGGGCTTTGCTTTACATAAAGCGGCATTTTTTCGAGCTGATACCCTGTTCCTAATAGTTTGTTGTTGCCTTGAAAAGGGTGACAAGATTTAGAATCTGTGTATTAAATATCTTATATGTTGTCGTAGATTGAAGAACGATGACTAGACAAAGATACTTTGGGCGGTGTATCAAATAAATGTAGACAATTTAGCTTTACACGGCCCCCATCCTGAAGGTATATTGTAAATTGTTTAACAGCATTTAGGCGTTAAGAACAATTTTAACATACGCATAGATTCTGGACTCTTGACATTTTATACGAGAACCGTTTTATACGTTGACTTGATGAACAACAAAAAAATTCCTACAAATATAGTAGCTAAGTTTACATAGCGTATTTTGACGCATACATGTTTGAAATTAATATCCCAAAGTGCTAGTTATGGTTACGCCTAGAATCTTGCACCCCATTCCGTTTATTCCCAAAGGCGAGGTAATTTCCCTAAATGGAAGCCATTTTATTTTGCACAAAACTATTATCTGAGTATCTGAACAAATGTTTATAGTCTGCTTTTAAAAAACTAACTATTCATGTATGTTTCATGTCCAATTTAGTTACTTAATAATTACGTTTTATCTTAAATTTAATCTAAGAATATTTTTCTCAAGTCCAAATCTGAATGAAACATTACACACGTAAATATAAACAACTAGCTGTGCCCGCGGCTCCGCCCGCTACCCCTCCTTTTAGGGGTTGAATTTTTATGGCCTAAAACACGGCCGGG
>DWNR01000564.1:0-18935 GCA_018250455.1 Polygonus leo | reverse complement strand
AGTAAAAATAAGTAACGCAGGGGAATCACTATAGTTCTAAGATAGAGCCAAACCTCTCACACGTCACACGTTATATTTTATGTTTTTCCTGTTATTAATGTAATAATAATCGAAAGATATAATTATACTTTCAAAATGAATGAAGGTATGAAACCTTCCATCCCTTGTCAAAAGTTAAGACCCATACTTAGAGACAGGAGGTGTCTCTAATAATGTCGATTAAGTAAGTCGAGAATTCGATACAAAAAGTAAATCACAATTATAAATATTTCCAACTCTAAATTTCAAAGAGATATACATAAGAACGTAGCCCACGTATAATTAAATCATCAGGAGATAGGGATCTATATAATTAAATCATCGGTCTTACGTATGTTTTATTTCGGTTTTATTCCAAGTACGCGTTGGTGTAGGATCTGCGCGATTGTACCTCCATTACGGGGGATTTACACGAGTCGTACATTTTAATCGTGCGGCAAGTCACCAGTCGCATCGCTTGTGAAAATCGAATCGCCAGCCTATTTACAAAAAAACCGCATGTGACTAGTTTATTTCCGGAGAAAATGTTGAGCAGAGCGGGTGTTTTATATGCCGGCATCGAAATCATTCGTTGTTTTATCATCCAAGAAACACTCGTGAAACCAAGAGAGAAGAAACAGAAGGAAAGAAGGATACGCAAATGTTGGATGGATTTCTCGACGTAGATTAGCGAGCGATCGCCAGCGACTGAGCATTTGCACGGTCGATTTTAGTCGCCCGTCGCATGCGACTCATCGCCGCATGCCAAAAGTCGGCAAGCACCCAACTTGGGGGCTTGCGATTTTATTCACTTGCGGCCTAGGCGAACTGTCATTTTGATGGTCGATTTTCGCCGTGCGGCCTGGACGTGCTGCTAAAATCGTCCCGTGTAAATCCCCCATTACGCTACGTGCATCGGTCACGGTGGTGCGGGCAATGTTGTGACTCCCGAAATAAACGTGACCGATGACGATTTCGAGAAAGGCGTCACACCAAACGATAATGTAGATGCAGTCTCATAAATAAACGGTAGCCGGATTAAATGACGAACATTTTTTTCAGTTAAGCTCGATTACTACGGATCATTAATAAAACGAATTGGAGATGATTAATTTTGAGCGTCGATGTTCTCGGTTTGGAGTCATGACGCTAAGGTTATGCACTCTGAAATATTTGCTCAAATGCAAACGTTGGAACACGATTGCAAGAAATATGAAATATTAATACTGGAACGAATCGTACGCTCAACGATGGATGTGAACCGCGAAATGTATGTTAACTGTCAATCAGTATCAGCTTACAGTTGCATTAGAAACAAATGTTCAACAATATCTCAAACAACGTTATTAGAACAATGGTAAGTACGCTTACTTTGAAACTGTAGATAACGTCCACGTTCGTGGCAGCTAACGCTCTCTAAATGGTAATATACTCGTAGATACAGTATCAGTACAGTAAGGAAAACAAGTAAAAACGACGGGACAATAGACGAGACGTATAAAACAGAATAAGGTTCTTAAACTATTATCTGATTTTCCATGTAAAGGTGCATATTTTGAAGTCAATGAAAAGTAACAAAATATTAAATACGATATTAAAATCTTAGCCGAGAATGAGACAGAGATATGCGAATGCTAGTAAGAGTAGACAAACAAACTATTTGATTTCGTGTAACGCTGCGTCGCTGTTTTATGAATTAGCGGAATGGAATGAGATGAAAGATGTAGACGCAATTACGGGCGTCTCTCCGAGTCGTCGTAGAAACGTAGTTCTTTCATTCATGCGCGATGACGTAATCACTACAAGATGTTTTTTAAATATACATGTAAACGGTTTACTTCATCATCGTTTTCATTGCCGCTGTCAAGGTCAAGTTTGCGATAACCATTAGTTTGTTCGCTTTACGTACCGAACATAGCTTGGCAGCGTACTTGCTTACCTAGTCGCCATAAATAACTTTAAACCTGATGTATCGACTATTCGACTAACAGTGTTTGTATTTCTAGCCGTTCCTGTTGTTTTAGCAAAATCGTGTACAATTTACGAGGTCTAAAAACGTCACTCTTCATTGAAATTATGCTCTACGTAAACATCCTGCGAAAAACACGATCCAGGCTCTCTAGTCGGCCAAGGTTGAGTGAGTTTAGCACGGTGTAATGTTTACCTGCATATTTTTTATGGACCAATTTATAATGGGCATACGGTACAGAAGCTAACGTGTACATAATCAGATAAGAATAGGGCAAACACACGTATTCAAACATATGACGTAAGATGTAAATTTTTATTGTTAAATATATAATACCACTCGTTCGCGATCAAACAGAGCATTATTTATTACCTTGTTGAAATTAAACGCATTAATGTTATGATAAAATCTACTCTTGCATATGATAAAATTAGTTATTCCCTTGTAATAGGAAATAGCAATGTTTATACATTACTCTACAAATAACGTACAGTTTAAAATTTGTGTAAGTTTAAACATACCTCTCAACTGCACATATTTTAACGAATTTAAGACTCTGCAATTACCGAAGCAAAATAAAATAGCTTAAATGAAAACGGAGTAGGCGGTACACCTGAGCAAAACATGACAGACTGATTTGTTTAGATAGACTAAAATATTAGGTTAAAACGTAGAGATTGCAGTGTTACATAAAAAACTGTGTTTTCAACGGAACAGATGCCAATACTGATGAAGCAAAGCGTAGTGTGGGTGCCATTAATCATCCAACAATAATAAACTGGATGGGTTATGGCCAGAGGTAGCGCTGTTAGATTTACTGTCTCGCATAACTTCGGGAAATACGCTATAGGACTTCCTAATACGATTTCATCGTTTACGACACTGTATAAACAGGCAGCTGAGCGTAATGAAAACTTTTTACTGCTACGTTCATAGTGTATATTACGTGTACTAGAAGCAAATTATGTATCCTCTATTACACTTTTATTGTTAGGACAGATTTCTATAGTTATTTATTTTACGATGTCTTATGTCGACTAACGGTTTCCTAATGTGACTTTCTAGGGTTCTCTCTTATTTCGACTAACGGTTTTCCAACGTGACTTTCTAGCTTTCTGTAACCAAAGGGTGCCAACCGAACCCTATTGTTCAGGCTCTTCGTCTGTCTGTACGTCTTTCTGTCACAGGGCTGTCCAGTCCAGGTATACACTATTTTTTACGGAAAGTGCCAAGGTCGCTATAACAACAAAAACAGAAATTGAAAAAGTAATTTACTTAACTACTTTACCCACATTTGGCCGATTATTATTATTTATACATAAGTTCTTAACGTAAGTTCTTGGGATAATACACTTAATATAGCCTTTGCGTTTACATTTCGGATGATCGCACTTTGGACACTCATAAATATGCAAATATTGAAATTCGTTGTTCGAACACTGAAGACTAGTCTTCAGTTTTATAAGAATAATCTATTCATTACAATGCATAATTAATATTTGCTAATGATGCTGCTAAACTTTTTTTAATATTATATGTTAAATGTATAAAATATAGATTGTAGTTCGTAGAGAAGTCCGTACATGGGTTGACATTCGACGACTGACGATTTCTTAAGTGCGGTGCTAATCACCTACTTATGTAACCTTGACCTTCCAGCTGAACCAAAAATCCGTGCAGGCGTTTAATACCGAACAAGTGCTGGCAATCATCCAAAACTTTCTAAAAACGGGTTAGCTGCAATGTTTCAATTAAGCCCAACTGTCGGATGCGATGAGAAGTTGCAGCAAACGTTTAAAAAGTACACTCATACTCATTAAACACCGTCAATTGAGAACATGATTTATGTTACCAGCCTAATCGCTACATGACAAGTTTACCGCGTGACTTTGCTCGCGTGTACTCGTACTTGTTGGTCTTTTTTGAGTTTAAGGAATCACTAATTTTCATTTTTTTATCGTATTATGATAGGAAAACGAGCGACGGACATCTGATGGTAAGTTGTCACTGCCGCCCATTGACAAAACCAAGAACAAATGAAGGGACCAAACAAAGAAAGAACAACAAATGCGTTGGTATCCCAGACAACTGATGTCCACTTTGTTTGTAAGTATAGCCGGCAACCACGCCTCCCTCAAATCGAAATGCAGGAATGCGATTCGCTTTTTAGTCTTTGTATGATTCAAATCTGTTCGGAAAGTTACAATATTAGTCCGATTTACTTTATTATACTATTCTGTAAAAGTATACATGAATCCTGAACCTTCCCGTGCAACCTTCAATCCAGTATGTATAAACCTACAACATATTTGTTTTAAGTGTGTATGTAAGACTTATTTGTAACATTTATTTTTATTCACACGTTGAAACAGTTATATCTTGTCTCGTACATGTATATCGCGTCTATCCGAACATCGAAAAAATAAACAAGCTTCATAATAGCACTTAATCGAAATTACTTATTACTTACAATTTATTTAAATTGTATAACATTATGACATACTTTCTAAGAAATGAATAGGTTAGCTGTCTACGAAAGTTGTACAGGAAGCAATAAATCACTTTTAAGTTAAAAGAAAATATTTTTCATATTTCTTAATACTAAGTTAGGTACATTGATTATTATCTGTAATTCTTATAATGTTAGCAACTACAACACTTATCTTACAATTTGTATATCTATACAAATAAATACAATTAGATTGTCTTTTTGTAATATAAAAATAAAGGCTTTTTACTAAATATGTATGTATACACGGTGCATATACCAAAATAACATTTTTTACAATTGTTGTTTGTCTGTCTGCTTGTTCTGGCAATCTCTGGAACGGCTAGACCGATTTGACGGGACTTTCACTTATCTTGGGCTCATTTTATTTTTGAATTACATGACATAATTAATATAACAAATAAAATAAAGTAATGTTGCAATCTGCGAACTGAACGATAATGTTTTAGTTAAGTTCTACGCGGAAGAAGTCGCGGGCACAGCTAGTTCATATACATATAAGATGTTTGAAGCGTCGCCGCCCTAATGTATTATTAATGTCGGTATTTTACGATGATCATCATTTGACATAAATCAAATTAGCTCAATCTAGGATATAATTGTTTTATTACTCACATTAAACGTAGATAAGAAGCTAAATAGGAATGTATTAGAAGGGAAATAATGCAGGATTAAGTCTTGTTCGATACAATGTTTTTAAAAAATGTGGCATATGAAATTCCACTTCTTATTCACCTTATCTCAGATGGACGTATATGTCTAAGAACAGACCGCGACATTCGTCGTGAAGAGCAAAAAAGAAAAAGAACACATTTTCTGTCTCTGCGCAGTCGTTGCCAAAATCAGATATAGTACAAAGTCGCTGATTTAATTGTGCAAAACAACAACTCGGGGTGAGTTTATCGTATGAATATATTCTTGTCTTAAATAAAAATATTTTAATAGGTCCTTACTCCCATATTTATAAATCAGATAATAATTGTCTGTCCGTTAATTTAAAATATACGCTTTTGCAACATACTTATGATTTCTTATGAGTTTAGTTATCAGATTTTCTTATATATATTAACCCTTTACCGAAACTATCACTCAGGGATAGCAGTTTACGCATATAAAGAGAATTAAATAATCTAAGTTACATACTTTTACTTTTTAAAATAGAAAAGAAACATATATTTATCATAATAACAATTTCAGATAGGAAACTGCACGCAGTGCATGCAGGCGCAATCGCTTCACTTTTATTTCGAAAAAATAATATAAATCTATAAATATACCATGTAGTTAGTAAATCATAATCGTTATAACTGTATCAATTAGTAGATAATTAAATTCATTGATGAGTGTATGTCGCGGCGGACCTAGTGCACTATAATTAGAAGCGCGTCAGATTGCTTATGCGGATCGTTCGGGCAAATTCTTGGCCCATATTACGATGATATATGCATCACGACGCTTATACTATGCGAGAAATGAAATGAAATATTGCAAAAATTATGTTAAATTACAAATAACAAACACAGTTTGACGTTTAATATTGTTTGATGCGGTGTGTGGAGGTATTTAACCGACTTTACATTGCCACCGCTTTGCAAGCTGTTATTACTGTTAGGACGAAGCAGCGCAAGAAACTCCACAACACTCATTTTAATTATAATCATAAAAATAAAATGTTATTGATATTCCATACATTTATTTATAGAGTAGAAGCATTTATTTATCAAATATTTCTATTTCAATCAAATATTTTTATTTATTTGCTTCATTTCTTTGGTAGGTAGATTATAAAAAGGAATGCTTACATTGTGAAATGTGATCCATCGACTTAGTGTGTGCGTGGCTAAAGTTATTCGATTAGGTACTTACTTGTCAATATTCGCCTACGAAGTAAAATTCCTTTATGGCGCCATGTATATTGTTATACGCATATAATATTTACGCCAGTTTTTCCGAGTATAAAATGTATTTTGTTTAAGGATTACTTGAATATGTTTATTGACATTTGATTATACGTTTAGGTATCCGTAATCTGATATAGTATTACCACTATCAGGTCACTATAACACATTTGCTATAATATGTAAATAAACTAAACATATTTATATTTTAATTCAAATATTTAAGCAAAATAAACTCAATCCATATAAATATTTATGAGAATAAACTAAGCAAAATATTAACTAATTTCGATTTTAAAATTTTATTACTTCGCAACTGGGAATTCAGGACCTTAAAAATATGTAAATTATTTTAAAAATCCTCAAGTCATGTCAGGCATAAAATCATAAAGGATAAAACTATCGTAAACGGTGTTGGCAGCGACGTTACTGCTCATTGCACTATTAAACGTGCATAATGCGCCACACAATATCGCTTCTCTGGAGTTCCAGTGTAATTCTATTGTTCTGCTCCAATACAAACGAATATTACTCGGCCGACCTTGCTCTATTGGGCATGTGAAGCTTGGTAAGATGAGTTACCTGTAAGTACGTAAATTCAGGACGTGTTTGTTTTGATAGGGAAAACAAAAACATTGGGTCTGAATATTAAATGACATTTTACGACAGCAACGTGATTAAAATCTGAAAATTTATGCAAACGTAAGTAGGTATCATGTTCATTCTGTGACTATCCTATATACATATTGAAACGAGTCATCGGTGCATAAGATTAGCGAGATCACAATCGCATCATCGTTTGCTAATTAGAGTGGCGTTGATGCACGCACCCAGACTGATTAGGATGACAGCCTGTTTGCACATGACTGACGCATCACATTCCGTAGTTGAAGACCCCGCTATCTTCATATTTCATCACACTGTTACAATGTTATTCACTGCATCAATTGTATCTGACTGTCCTAGCTGTTCTTGTTGACACGAAGACCTCATACGTCTCATGCTTAGTCCCAATGCGCAGTTTTATATTAGCCAAAACTTTCGTACACGTAAGCTGAGTTCAGTTAAGTTGAGAATATGAATGTAGGAGTCGAATTAATTCCAAGATTTTTTCGGAGAGGTTTTATATTACTTCTTAGATGTGGCAAATTTGCAGATAGGCTGTTTTTTTACTGTATTAATTATTTTTTTACCATCTTATTGTATTTAAAAATTGCAAAGGGCGGACTCTGCCTTTTCATTCTCTACTAACTAACTGGTAGTTGAGGGGTGGTTGGATGAGTTGGAGTCAGGTGACAAAGGTGGTTCTCAAACAATATGTTTGGCCGACAGGGACCCAACCCGGGATTCTGAAAGGAGCCGATCATAAAGTAATATCAGGCCTATTGATTCTGAGACTACTTTAAATAAAATGGACGAAAAAAAAATTATTAATTGGACACTTTGTATACGAATTAAGACCCTAATGAAATAATATCTAAGGAAAGACTAATTTAACTAAGGCAAACTCAAAGTCGTGTCTCAAATATTACACGTTATGTGTAAAAGTAAAAAATAAAGACGTCTTTAAACATAATATTCTCCGAAGTACACAAGTTCGGTAATTGCACTCATCTCCTCGACCGTAATTCGTAATCAGCGCGGAGAGGCTAGTTTACAATTTTCTGCCGAATGCCAACTGCAACGTTTATTATATTTGAAAGAGTTATGTTGAAGGATTTTAAATTGGATTTCGTAACGTACGACAAATTACATTTTTAAATGTATGAATTGTTTAAATTTTATTTAAATCTTATTTCTACACGATTGAAAATAATTTTAAAACAAGAATAACATATATACAGTGTTATATATCACCGCTCACAACAATAGTTGCAAACTTATAATGGTCTGAACTATCAATACTCGATAAAAGATTTGCCAGTTTATTTGTTCATAAGAGTTTGATTTTCAGTTCAACGCCTCATTAAAATAACAGTTTACAATATACACAGCAAAAGGCATTCGTGTATGCGACACATATGTTCACTATTTAAATAATATTTATTCAAATGTAGAGCTAATTGAAAACGCAGTACGGCACCGCTACGCCTTAAATAATAACTGGCCAAGTGCGAGTCGGACTCGCGCAGTAAGGGTTCCGTACTATTATCTATAAAATACGGCAAAAAGATCACATTTGTTGTATTGGAGTCCCCACTTGATAATAAATAATTATTTTATTCAGATTTTTCAAAATCAAAATTTCAAAATCACGATTGTCTAGCAATCACGGTTCGTGAAATATGAGGTGACGGAGAGACGGACAGACAGATATCTGTCTGCTGTATATTACAGCAGAGTCCGTAATACTAATAGGGTCCCGTTTTTATCCCATAGGTAGGGAACCCTAAAAAGCCTCGTTGGTCCGTGTGATATTTATGCATCGCGTCATTAAAATCTGTTTAAAGAGAACGCTTTCCGTAATTAAAAAACACGTTCGTTTATGAAGGAAGAGTATATTTGCATTTCACATTTCTCATAACATAACTGCTCGCCATATTTTCATAAACGTAATGTAGGCACGTGACAATTCAATTTTGGGAAGTTTACATATTTTTTTGACTAAACGAAAACATTAAGACATTATTACGATAATGTAATAATATTAGCTGATACCGCTGTTATGTTTGTAATGTTAATTAGGTAGTACGCTGTTAATTAGGAAAGTAAAAATGTTTAAGGCAACTACTAACTAGTAACAAAGCCCATATATATTATATGGAAAAATCGCCTTCATACTTTAACTTAAACCCTCACCTGCGTTCCACTGCACGTATAGCGATAAAGTACTACTACATTCACATATACTTTACTCCACAAATCTGCATTGTAATACAAAAACAACGATATATGTATCATCGCCATACGTAGCGGATACACTCTAAAAGTCGTGCTTAAAAGTATGATAATAGATATAAACATTTTTAAAAAATTACACGCACACCTTACGAAACACCTTCCGAAGCAGGTATTACGCATTGCGAAAATTCTATACAAATGTTTATAAGAAAGTATAATATGTATTTGAATATGATTGCGTTGCTGCATTTATGCGACAATAAAAATATCATATCAACATCAAAACTAACTGCGTAAACAATCAATTTCTGCGAAACTACACTATCAGACGTTCATTTAATTTGATTGAGGACGGGACTTCAGACGAACTATACATGTATACATCGATAAACATCAATCTAATATGATAATTAGTTACGTCGTCTCAAAAGCTCTCTAATTGATTACATGGCTTTGTAATTAATTGCTAGGAATACTTAGTAGTGATGTAGGTATGTGTTAAGTATCGATAGACTCGTTACAGCGTAAATCATTTAAACCTACACTATTATTATTGTCAGCTTAATTTTAGAAACATGTTTAAAGTATACCCTTTATCATTTTGTTGCTACTGTTTTTCGTTAACCCGCATAATAATGTAATAGATATGTCTACTTTATCGAATGTACAAGCATATCTAATTCGCATTTTAAATAAAAGTCTCTTTACGATTTACGAGCTCAATTCAGCATCAATATGCTTGATAGAGCAAATTACCTTTAATTACACGGTTTTTATATTCGTAGACATAAAGTGCACGCATCGTATCTATATATTTTCATCGAAGCTTGTTTCACAGAATCTAGGGTAATGATTGGACGTGCTAAGTATTCAATGATGCCATAAATTGAAATACGTTAACAAACCATTAATAGTTGAACAAATTGCCTTATTGTACGCGGCAAGGCACCGTGATCTTTACGAAATTAATGATAGAATATATCTATGCACACGGTTTATATATAGACCTATATGCTAGGTGGTGCAACTCGTGTAGTTCGATTTGCATGGTAACACCGCCAACTTTATATTCCTATATGAAGCTATTTTTTGTTCCAGTTTTTCAAAATTCGTGGTTGCCAGTACAATACAAGAAGCGAACATTTAAGACCTCAGGGTAACAACGTCTGTCATCTGTGGTCAACGTTAGATTCTATTCAATTATACTGGGTGTATGTACAAATGTCCACTAGCGGCAATGACCATTAAGTCGACTACTTGCTCGTTTGCTACTTTTACACGATAAAAATACTCGAAATACTGACTTCTAAATACAATTTATAATCAAATATATTTGTAGGTGGAGAAATTATGGTCAGATTAGAGTAATTAGGTTTGCAATTTTGGATCTAAAAAAACATCTTTCGGAATTAAAAACTTTTTAACTAAAAATAGAACCGACTTCAAGATGAACTAAAAAGTGAAAAATAATTAATAATTTTGATGTCGGTGCCATCTCCTATACTTCATGTACCTCCTTGGCACACTTGGCACCGATATCAAAATTATTAATTATTTTTCACTTTTTAGTTCATCTTGAAGTCGGTTCTATTTTTAGTTAAAAAGTTTTTATTTTTTATTCATACAATTATTTGGACCTATTAATTAAATAAATATTTAAAATTACCTTGTTTTTATGACAGAACATTGGCAGCCATTTTAAACATCTCCATCTTAATATAATTTTAGCCATGTCAGGTATACTGGTGAAGGTGTTCTCTACCACAACAGCCCATATTCTGTTCCTGTACTGTAATCTTGAGGCCAAGTCTATGGCTACAGCACCACCTGCAAATCATTATTGTATTAACATAATGACTTAATAAATAAACTTAGTAACATTTAATAAAAAGATAGTATGTAACATAATGTATTTTATTGCTGTTTAAATTTCTAAATAAATCGGTAGTCCATTAGCCTTTTGTACAAGTATCATATCAACTACCAAGATATATACATTCATCAGTTTAATATCTGCAATCTCAGTTTCTAACTGGTATAGTGATCATGGCACTACATAACAACCACAACAGATATTAAAATTTGAAAAAGCAAATGCATCTCTCAAGTCAACACATGAAAGGAAAAAACATAATACATTTTTTTAATTACATTAGATCAATTGATCTTGTTACTTATAATATGTAATTACATATTGTATATTTGTATAATGTATTTATTACTCACCAAGAGATCTGCCAAACAGAATAATCTTAGAGTGATCAATGTCACTTCTTTGCATTATAAAGTCGAATGCAGTTTGAGCATCTATGTACAGACCGTGTTCCGACGGAGAACCCTCTGACAGCCCATAGCCTCTGTACTCTACCATTAGGATATTGAGATTGAGCTTGTGGTAGAAACCTGACACATTGCTTAATCTGAAACAGGCATTTTTCCTGATGATTATTGATTTTGTGGCAATTATGTTATATATGTATGTATTGCTTTTAATACATATAAAAAGGAAAGAAAATTATATTATTAAACATCAATAAAATTATCAAGTACATAAGTACATATAGTCCAGCAGGTTTATAAGCGTCGGGATTGAATAGCAAAATAGGTTGCAACTCATGTATCATGGACATTTTGCATGGCTAACAGCCATATACATGGCAGCATGCAATCTGTTGGTATGTGGTCATTGTCATTTTCGAAGAACACATGTAGTCAACTTCAGAAGACCCCACAGATGCTTAGATACTGCTGAGAGCCACATGGATGTGTGTGGTTAATGATTTTAAGTGGGCCTCCTGTTGCAGTTTAGGCAAATGGAAATTCCAAATTAATTCTGACATACATATCATATATGGAAATGTATGTGAAATGCTTAATATATTTTTGAGTTGCAATAATTATTTGAAAAGTCTTGACGTGTTAAAGTGTAAAAGACCATGTGAAATAAATATTGATAATTAATTTTAATAGTTTACCTTTGGCCCATATTACCAGCATTCCCGTGGAAAAATATCATTGTTGGTCTATTATTACTGTTAGTGGCTTGTTTTACGAGGAACATATGAATTTTAACACCATCTCTCCCTTTAATCTTGTAACTTTCGTAAGGTAACTTGAAGTTACTTGGCTGCAGAACAAATACTCTGGAGTCTGGAGGATCATTAGGATAGTACAATAGTAGATCCTGAGCATTGTAGAGTATCCCTGAAATAAATATATTATTCTATTGTTTATATTATTTTAAAGGAAATGGCGCCGATAAGTGTGGAAATTAAAATATATCTTTACATATAAAATGATGTCCTGAGTGACTGACTGTCAGATGAACACACGGCCTAAATCAATGATGGTAGAGACCTAAAACTTGGAGGATGTGTTTGTGGAAAAATTGTACCGCTAAGAGGATGAAAAACGGAGGCAAAGTTTGTATGGAACAACATGATCCTTGGTACAATCTACATTTTGAGACTATAACACACAACACTGATAAACTACATGTTCACATTGTACTGTAGTTTATTGGAAGCTTCAGACACAGTATTTCATCACCATGCTTCTGTCCTAAACATTATTAATTCTTATTCACACACCGTTTTAGGCAAATTTTCACTACCTTGGTTTACATTATTGTTATGTTCGTAAGGATCCTAAACTCGCTGGAAATGTAGTTTTCTATCGTTGAAAGAATTTTGAAAATCAGTATAATAGTTATTGAGTTTATTCAATGCAAACAAACAAATCTTTCCTCTTTACAATATTACTGTAGATAATGCACTTCGTAAACAATGATGACAGTTCACGTAATCATGACACCAAACTAGGATAAAATATTAGCCATTGTTTTGAGGAAAACAAAAAATGTGTATTCCTTACATAATATTAATTAAAAGAAGAAGGAAGTGGAAATTAAGGTTGATCATAATTGCTCAATCTAAGAAATAGTAAAGAGTTTGACTCCTTAAATCCCACTCGGAGATCAAGCTTAATTTTTAATATGTAAAATCACCTCTCATGTTCCATATAACATTATTTTTATTTTTTTATTGTGTAAAGGTACCAAACAAGCATGCAGTCCACCTGATGGTAAGTGGTCACTGCTGCCCAAAGACACCAGTAATCATCCTCAAGTTTGATTGAATCATACCTAAGTTTGATCACAGATGCGTTGCTACCCCTGAGGACGAAGATGTTCGCATCGCGTTTAAGTATAGCCGGCGACCACGCCTCTCCATACCGAAACACAATAAATTGCTTCACGGAGGATTATGAGGGTGGCGGTGGTACCTCTCTGGGCGAACTACATGAGTTCTACCACCTGGCAAAATATATTCACTTTGAAAGAATATATCATGAAAAAATAATAATGAGGTCAAAAATAAATCGCCAATTCTGCCCTTGGACATTGCAGTAGACTAGGGCCTTAATCCTTATCATTGTAAGCTTGGTTACCAGATATATTTATAAACAAGGTGAATATCATTGTCCTGAGGGGTAGCAATGCATCGGTGACCAAATTTAGGTATGATTCAAACGTAATTAGGGATGATTACTGATGTACAACAGTGACCACTCACCATCAGGTGGACTGTTTGATCATATGCTACCTTTATTCAATAAAAAGAGAAAAATAAAGGAAAAATTGTAACCAACAGCTAATACAATTTATATGTAGCTGTGATGGCTCATTATTTTGTTTAACAATCATTTATGTCATCATGTATGATATCCCCAGAATGATAGTACATACTAACAACTTGCTTAGTCTACTGAATGACCAAAACCAAACTAGTAACCTTACATGGTTAAATATACGGATTGTTTGTAATATGCCTTTAAAAGAGAAGAGTTGCAGCCAATAAATTGTAATTATGAATTAATACATTTTAGTGAAAGAAAATAGTATTGGGAGAGCTTTTCAAAAGAGATTTAAAAAGAAATCTCAAGGTTTATTAGTTTCATGTCTAACTTCAGACTCATGTTTTTCATTCTAAAAAAAGCGTGCCCAAAAGTGATTGGGGAAATATGACGATTTGATCAGAACAGTTTTTTTATATGACTAAAATTGTGAATAATGAAATTATTTAACAAATAACATTACCTGCAATTCCCACTGCAAATGCACCCAAGGCCAGAAGAGGTCCGAAGAACCAGAAGATAACTACACTGAAGAATACAGTTATCGTAGACACGACCCACAGTCTGTACAGTATCAATCTCAATATATGATACATTCCTCTAAAAAATTGTTCTAAGGTAAATGAAAATTAACTAGGTCCGTATGGTTGTTCTCCATTGGAACTCTTTTATTTAATAAGTGGCTTGATTCGTGTCGATGAACATACAACATTTGAAATTTAATGAAATACCATGGAATATTGTTTTATGTAAACAATTTTTTATATACTAAATATTACGTCAAGTATATTGGATATGTCATAAATGAATTTAATGAAGGTAGTCTCTGTTATTAAATACAAACGGCAATGTTTTTCCCGGATTAAATATCGAATTAAATTCAGAGTTTAGACAGAGACCACTTAAAAAAACATTATCATAAACGTCAAAAAGACCAAAGGTACACAGATTCATTAAAGAAATGACATTTATATTTAACACAGACTATATAACGGTGTGCAGTTACAATATAGTTAACTTTTGCAGATTTCGGCAAAAATCAGCTGATGCTGAATTACGTAAATACGTAAAAATATATATAAGTATGTTTGTTCACATTGATAGCATTTGAGCGAATGTGTTGTGTAGAAATGGAACAGGGAATAAGTAAACTAGGTCCAGATATACAGTTTTCGCGGACCGTATAGTATGCACCAAAAGTAAACAGATAGTTTGTCCTAATACTGTTAAAACTGAAAGTTCAATAAATCTAACTAATAATTTATTTGGTAATATGTAGAATTTATAATATTTGTTTCGTACAAAAACAATCTTCACCCCAAACGTACATACATATCTTCTCTGCTTGTTTCAGAGGCGGATCGCCTCGTGTATACGATCGGGCAACCAAAGAAGAAACCACAAACCAAACCGAAACACAAGAATTGCTTCACGGAGGATTATGAGGGTGGTGGTACCTCCCGGTCGAACTACATGAGTTCTACCACCTGGCTGAATAATGTGACGTTGCCGCCTCTTAGCTATTTAAATTTTGTCACCCCAAGTGATCTCTGCAATTCGATACCCTAGATCACATTATTATTATTATTTAAAGTTTTTTTTTCTATCAATAAAATAGTGACAAAAAAAATTGTGTCCCACCGAAACTAGTTTAGTTTAGTATTTTTAAGATTATTTTGATTATGGCTAATATTTTTAATAATAGCTGTGCCCGCGGCTCCGCCCGCGTGGAATTCAGTCCGCGTTCATATTTTATTATATAATTCTGAAAGAAGAGTAGCCTAAGTTACTCCTTATTTCAACAGCTATCTGCCAGTGAAAGTACCGTCAAAATGGGTGCACCCATTGTACCGTTTTTGTACCGTCAAAATGGGTACCGTTCCAGAAATTAGCTGGAACAGACAAAAATTGTAAAAAATATTATTTTGTTATAAGTACCATGTATACATACATAGGCATTTAGTAAAAAGCGGTTATTTTTATATTACAAACAGACACTCCATTTTTATTTTTTTGTATAGTATATAGAATTGCCGCCCTAGGCAAATTTCTACTCTAGGCTCCAGCCTACTCAGCCTACTGGTAAATTCGCCACTGGCTTGTTTGTATGTATAATAAACAAGTCCCTTAAAAAAACAAAACCTATAATAAAACACAGATTTTTATTTTTTTTTAATATTTCCAAATTATAATAAAGGTTGCCATGCAAGTTATTTACACATGTTGAAAATTAAATTATAAGTAGCTTAATCAAATGCTTAATTCAGTATCGAAAGTCACAAAAACAGAGCGAGTAATATTAATGGACAGAATAGGATTGCATTTCAGAGTATTGGATTTATAAATAAAAGATAACAATACTAACCTTATATTATTTTGTTGCTTCTACTAATTATGAGTAATGCCGCATACAGATTAGTGATAAGTAACATGAAATGTATCATGTTATTTAAGAATGTACCGTCAACATTCGCAAATGCTCAGTAATTGTTACATTTTATGTTACCTTTCAATAGTACGTATGCGGCATAATAATATAAATAATTATGGATAATATTATGTACTTGTGTCGGGAGACGTGAGTTTACAAACAAAGATAATAAAGGAATCCTCAAAATTTACAATAAAATATACAGCAAATATAAAAAAATATTTTTCATTTTGTACCTGGTTATGTGTTATCTTATAAATAACGCAACATAAAATAATTATTTACTACAATTAACAAAAATCCTACTAAAATACAACTGTATCAACACGACTAAGCTGCTTTATCCAAAAAAGAGTGAAGAAAAAATATATATATTTGAGTTATAAAATGATTTCCTTTAGTTAAGGGGAATCAGGATTCACTGTGAATATGTGAATTTTGTTTACATTTAAATAATCGAAAACCAAACGCTATTTGTACATAGAAATGCATATAAAAGCAATAGTAAAATTTATATTGTGTAATGCTTAATACAATAGCTACCATCACCATTTCTATTATTTAGATAGAAAACCTGTTGTACTTTTTTTTTTAATTTTTCTTAGTCATTTTCTGTGTCTATATTTAATAAGGCACTTTAGACACATGGATATTTGCATTACAATAACTGCATGATGCGGTGCTCATGGTGGCGTCTTCGTGTTGGAGCAACTTTAATTTATTGTTATTGAAAATGTATACAATTCCATCTAGGTAGGCCTTAAATAATATGGATTGACAGTTAAAAGTTATCAACAGGCATTGAAGCATGGTATTAAATTGATTAATTTTTGCAAATTCATACATTTGTAATAAGGCATGAAATGAATGACTATGAAAACAATATTCGAATATTGGCAAAAATGGTCACCCACAAGTAGCATCTGACGAAAGAAAACGCACCTGTACCTAATTACCAAAACCCATTTATAAAAATATTCAAGTAAGCGCACTTTTCACCTGTTTATGTGTAAAAATATAAAATGAAAAAATTACTCCAAAATTTAATAAAATAGCTCCTGTACGGGGAACTGTTAACCAATCACTATTTCCTTAATAAAATCAGCCTCGAATATGAGACGGATCCACAATCCTTCTATTTCATAAGTCCGATAAAGCTAAATTTAAATAGTAAATGTTTATAAACAGATTTATATAGCACAAAAGAGGCAAAGGAAGAAATTGATTTTAATCGAATAATACTAGTATTCATATCCAATTTATTGCAAATTAATAAAATACGTCATTATTGGAATTAGAAAAATTATAACTTAACAGTATTAAGATATTATTTTACAGGCAATTAAAGCGTAATGGCGCTAAATCAGTGTTTGTTTCGTATGTGCTTTAGTTTTCTTTCGAACAAAACTTTGATAGATTCAAGTCAAAAATTAAGGAGTCACAAGAGATGAACTTAAGTTTCAGCAATGAAATTTTTAATTTCATTCAATATGTCAACAATTTAAATATAATTTTTGTCATTTCGGACTTAGCACTATTTTAAGCTTTAAGTTGTTGAAGCCAACTCATTTCGGATTCTTGTAAAAGAAGAAGCATTGATGTATCTCTGATTTAAGATAAGTTTATTCATACCATAATAAATAATTATATACGTACACGAACAATAGACCTTTCATTGTCTTAGTTAACTCTTAACATTATATACTTAAAATACTAGGTTCCAAACACCAATTGAAGTAGAGAAAAAGTGTAAAATGTTGTACAAAAGGTTTTTATATGAATATAACGTGGCGTTCTTTGATATTTATATAATTCCAATTGATACTGGTTATATACCTACAGAGTTACATTACAATAAGTAATAGTTTGCACACAAAAGATGCTACCATTTGGATAGAACCAGTGCTGTCTATACCATACGGGCACACGGGTCCCAAATCAACGTGATATGTTTTGTTAAGGTACCTACTAAGAATTATCGTCAATATTTATGATTTAATATTGATCAGACCATAGATAAGATTTTCAGTCGTAAATTTTTAAGGGGCCTTCAATTCTTCTAAGCCCAAAATCCCCGGTATGAGTTAAGACAGTGTTGAATACAATGAACAAAACATTCGAGTAATGTTGACACCTTTACCAAATACTATTGACTAAAATATTAAAATAAATAAAAATTACAATTTTATTGCATTGATTATTATTGATTTTTTTAATAATTATAAATTAATCATGTAAATTGTTCCTAAGTTGAGATATGTATAGAAAATACGGTCAAATAGGGTAACTTTGGAGTTATTTAGCTTAGATATCAGCCATTAATTTTATAAGTGGATTACGTCAAAAGTTTATAAATCTAGACACTGACGAATGAAACTGCATAATCTTATTCTTAAAAAGAGTAAAGGATGTACTTAAAATAACAGTTGACAAATTTGTCACCTTTTACTTATTTAAATTTTTCTTATTTATACTTATTTAAAACCGTGTGTGTGTACCAATTGTCCGTTTAATATAAATCATGGTTATATAATATCCCATTGTTCACCGTGCAGCACCACAAGTGCAGCAGTTAAACAAAGCCTCTGGAGACCCAAACAACTAATAATAATAATGTAATTAATAATAATTAAT
>DWNR01000563.1:0-18940 GCA_018250455.1 Polygonus leo | reverse complement strand
TGAATATCTTCCTTGTACAGACTTTCAACCCTCTTTAGCTTTATTATATGTATAGATTAGGACTAGGACTGCATGCTAAAATATGATCTGATGGTAAATAGTCACTGCTACCCATGAACATTAGTAATTGAGCCCCAAGTACGATTGAATTGTACCTGAGGTTGACTATATCTGTAGTCAACCTCTGGTACATTGCTAAATTTCAGAATGTAAGATGTTCACAGATGTTTTCCTGGTGTGAACTACACACCTGGAATACTGTGGCAACTGTGCTGTGACACTTACCCCTTAACCCTTTAACCCCACCAGTCTGTATGTAATCCATCAGTGTTGGTCAGTTATTGAAAATTACATAAGTTATTGGATCTTGTTAGTTTTTTTATTAAGCTATTATCTTAATCTTAATATTTTTCACACTAACCAATATGATTTCGAAATTGGTAAATGTAATTGTTA
Source organism: Polygonus leo (assembly GCA_018250455.1). NCBI lineage: Eukaryota > Metazoa > Arthropoda > Insecta > Lepidoptera > Hesperiidae > Polygonus > Polygonus leo. Next base: position 18,484 of record DWNR01000563.1, on the reverse strand, counting down.
AAGCCTTGCTCTTATGATAGTTAAATACAAATTACTATTTTCTACCTTTCCACAACCAGGTGGTCCCCATAAGACCATATTTGGTATCTTCTTTTGCTCCAACATTGAGCGTAGCATGGTTCCAGGTCCAAAGGAATTTATCTGTCCCACAATATCACCGATATGCTGTGGCCTGGCACATTCTGCCAATGGAGTTGTAGACATAGTTTTTGTATCTTTTGGCTTTGGTTTATATGCTTTTGGTGATGGACTTTTAAGGTTCAGCATGGCATTCTTTGAGGCTTGAGGCTTCTTTAATGCAAATATAATTGATAAAAATCTTCTCTTAAGTTAGTAATGAATATTGTAAGTATAATAAGCTTATGAGGTTACCCAAATATTAAAAATAACTCTACAGAGATTTATTAAGAATAACTAAAAAAAATGTGTAATGTAAATACCAAATTTACAATAAATTCATATGTAAATCTCAGGATGCTGTAAACTCATATACTTACAGTTTTAAGACTGGAACTCGGAATTGGTTCAAGTTTTACCCTTTTTTCATGAGAATTTTTTTCCTCCAACTGCGAACTAGTTCTTTTCAAAGCTGATCCTGCTTTTGCGTTGAGAAAAAGGCATTTGTTTACATGCTGCTCGATTACATCTGCTTCAAATGTTTTATTACAAACTGGACATGGATATAGGTCTTTTAATAATAATTCATCTTTACTAGCGTTTTCTGAAGACATTTTATATATCTGTAATTAATACAAGGTGTTCTATATTAACTTTTTTTTATCGTATAAAGGTAGCAAACGAGCATGTAGCCCACCTGATGGTAAGTAGTCATGGACATCAGTAATTATTCCAAGCACAATTAAATCATACCTAAGTTTGATCACAGATGCGTTGCTACCCCTGAGGCCTAAGATGTTCGCCTCATGCATAATTATAGCCACTTAACAACTAACTTAGCTGTGTAACTTGCAACATAAACAGAAATCTCTTGAATTAATAATTTATTTTAGATAAATTGTTTTAAATATTTTTCTTATAAATAAGGAAGAAATTTAAAGGCATTTCACATAAATATATAGATTTTATCATATTTATTTTATCATATTAACAGTATAAAGTATATAGAAATGTTGGAAATGGTAAGTTAGTTAATATGATATATTTACAATACTTTGACGCAAAATATATTATTGTGCATTACTTACTTCAGTAGATTCTATTATATTTAATCTTATCTAATACTCTCATCTATAAGTATCTACTTCGCATATTACAGGTATATGCGAAATCAGGAATGTAGAACTTTACCATTACTAAGTTAAGTATTTGATTATTTTTTATAGAATTATGATTATAAATCAATGGGAAATAAATTTAATTCTAATAAAATTTCTAAATAAAATGAAACTATTCCCGCGTTGTATTGACATTCAGATTAACTTCGCACCACAGATCACTAATAATTGGTTTTGTCAACTTTGTCAATGTCTTGAATGATATTCGATTACAATTTATATCTTATTATGATAATCTATAATTAGATTATGATAATCTATAATTATATATCTCCAATGAATTTATGAATGATAGGTACATACTCCAATGAAGTTATGAATGATAGGGACGTAATAGGATCTACATATCTCCCCATGTATATAAATTACTAATACAATACGATAGTACGGTACCATACTCAGACGAATAAAAGTACTTACTAGTCTGACTCTCATTAGGATTAGGACCACAGATTAGGACATCCTCAGTCCCACGAATCCGTGACTTCTACACCATTGTAGAATGTTGATCTTTAATTTGACAGCCCAAAAGTTGTTGACATCTAACGTCATAATCAGAATGGAACGGAACTTTGTTGATTTGTCGAATCGAATGTTGAATGAACTGGAATGATGTGCAAATACGCGGATAACAGTAAAAAATGCTAGTCCGATTGTATGAAAATAAATGAAAGAATACATTTTAAGTTTTGTTTAGAAACGGTAGGTGCCTCTTTATAACATAAATTCAATGGATTCCAGTAAAGTATTAAAAAAGCGTAAAGAAAAGAAAAAACATAATGAGGTCACTGAAGTTTCGGACTCCGAGATTGAGAAAAGTTACATTGAAAAGCCTTCGTCTGATAGAGAACTTGTAAGTATGATTGATTATTAAATATATACAATGAATTATACTAGTAACGTGGTTTTTCATAATATTTAAGTTTTAGTTATACAAATATTGTTCTTCGGGTAAACAAATATAGGTGTAGTAGCACCAATTTATAGTTTTATCAATAGTAGTCATACATAAAATTTTGTTTAATTTTTTTTCAGGGAGATGGTGCACCGTCATGTGAAGTGGAAGCATCTCCAACTGTTCTACCATTCAAAGAAGACAGAGCACCAGTGAAAAGTATCCATTTAGAAATAGACCCTGTATTTATATTGCTGTTACTACTTGCATTTGGCACCAGGTTATACAATTTAGAGGAGCCCCGATATATTGTGTAAGTAACAACAATTTTAAGAAATAAATGCAACCTTATTATTTCTTTACAACCTATTTTTTTTAGTAATCATTACTTTAAGTGTCAATCAAATATGTAATGCCTATTAAAAATTGAAATACTTGGTAACTGTTAAACACTAAAGATCTACTACTGAAATAATGAAAATATAATGAAGTTCCTCTTGTGGAATAAATTTCTAATTCAAAGACAACCTTGATTATGAAGTGAAAGGTTTGCTTGCTTATGTTACTAACAATACAAATTACATTCTAATCTCCTTATACCTATATCCTCCACTCATGTGTTTGCATTCCATTTATATACTATATTATTATTTATCTAGAGTGATAAACTATGTTTGATGTACATGCTGAAAAAGATTTTCTTATAGACAAAGATACTTGATCTAGTGCCTCAAATTAACATAGGTATAAAAAAAATGTTTGTTGTATTACATTTAAATAATGATAAAAAAATCCAATCTTTAAAACTTAATTTTCAGATTCGATGAACTACATTTTGGAAGATATGTTAGTTTGTATACGAAAGGTGTATTCTTTTTTGATGCCCATCCACCACTTGGCAAACAGTTACTCTACTTAGCCGGTCGTGTGGCCGGTTACGATGGAAATTTCACCTTTGATAGAATAGGATCGCCTTACACTGAATCTGTGCCTGTAAAAGCCTTACGCTTAATACCTGCCGTGAGTGGCAGTTTTCTTGTTGCCATAACATATCAGCTTATGTTGGAAATTTGCACATATCAATGGACTGCTGTACTTGCTGCATTTCTAGTTTTATTTGGTTTGTATTCATTTATTGATTATAAATTTATTTATCCACATGAATTGAGAAATAAGTAATATATTCACCTTGATTTTTTTTCAGAAAATTGTTTTGTTGCTCAATCTAGGTTTATGTTGTTGGAGAGTATACAATTATTATTTGGTCTTTGGGGATTACTGTGTGTAATAAAAAGTACTCGCAAAGTTGGCTTATCATCAGTGCTTTGGCTCTGTTTTGGAGCCCTTTCGCTAGGATGTTGTTTTTCGTAAGTATCTATTTGGTATTCAAAAGATTGCAATGTGAGAACAATTCTATCATTACCAATGGATATAAAAATATATTTTAAAAATTGCTTTTGTTTTAGGGTTAAATATTCAGGTCTATACACATACTATTTAGCCATGTTCCTTGTTGGACGTCAGATGTGGCGACGTATCGGTCTGGCTGAATCAGGTTTACGCCTTGCCTTGTCAACAATGTGGAGACTTCTTGTTCTTATAGTTCTACCTCTCACTGTATACGTCAGCGTATTTTATGCTCACTTGGCAATGTTACCGAAAGCTGGACCTCATGACAGTGTAATGACGAGTGCATTCCAAGCATCCCTGCAAGGTGGCTTAGCTAGTATTACGAGAGGACAACCATTACATGTTGCACATGGCTCCCAAATTACTCTAAGGTAAATCAACTTCCTACCTTTACCTTTACTAAATAATAGGTATTATAAATAAATATTAATTATTGCTATATCAAACATATAATTTTCTCTAATTTCAACCTACCTGTTTATTGTCTTAAGTATTACTATATTTAATTTGGGAAAGAAATCTGCATTAAAAACCAAGTCTATCAATTAAAGGTTTGGTTCATACATGAAAGATCCAACTAAAAGCTTCGGTTGAATAAGTCGTAATTATAAAACGTGTGACGAACTCAATAACACAAAAATTGTCTACAAACCAGGCACTCGCACGGCCGCACATGCTGGTTGCATTCACACGCGCACGTGTACCCGGTGCGGTACACGGACGGGCGCGGCTCGTCGCACCAGCAGCAGGTCACGTGCTACAGCTTCAAGGACGTGAACAACTGGTGGATAGTGAAGCGGCCGGAGCAGGCGTCGCTGGCGGTGGCGCGGCCGCCCGACGTCATCCGTCACGGGGACGTGGTGCAGCTGCTGCACGGGATCACCAGTCGAGCGCTCAACTCGCATGACGTCGCCGCGCCCGTGTCGCCACAGTCGCAGGTCATTTGTTTATTATAATTTTTAAATGCCTGAGTTTTACCATAATTTTGTATCTTTTAATTGATGGTAAATCTTATTTAGTTTTCTGCCCGCGACGCTGCACTCGTCAACCGCAATACGTATATCTCGATACCATATTGATAAGTAGATTATACAAAGAAAAAGCTCTATTAAATTATTATTCATGATTTTTTATATTTAGTCTGTATCATAATCATTAAATAATCTGTAAATCATCCAAATAAATATCATTCTTTACAGGAAGTAACTTGCTACATTGATTACAACGTATCAATGCCAGCACAGAATCTTTGGCGAGTGGAGATTGTCAATCGAGACAGTGACGAAGCGACCTGGGACGGTATTCGGTCGCTCGTGAGACTTATACACGTGGACTCGGGCTCCGCATTGCGGTACAGCGGTAGGCAGTTGCCCTCTTGGGGCTTCCACCAGCATGAGGTGGTTGCAGACAAGGTTGTAACACATCAGGACACAGTATGGAATGTGGAAGAACACCGATATACAAAAGGTAACATTTCCATTATCTACACAATTTTATTATATTCTTTTACCCCCGGCTTTGCATTGAACGCGCTACTATTTAATAAAAAAATTACTTCTTTGTGGTGTATCAAGATAAAACATACACCAGATATTAAGTTACACCGTAAGCAATACAACTGTTGAAACCGCCCCTAATTTCATGCAGTAGTTTTTGCGTGACGCGCGTGCAAACAGACAAAGAAGCAGTAATTGTAAAAAAGGTAGTTTTAGGTTCTATTGCTCTTATAAAGACCCCCCTACATTTATTTCTCAAAAACCTTCAAAGTACAGACATCGTCCAGTTACCATTTTATTATCAAGTAGTTAGCTAGCATATATTTGATATTTAAAAAAAACAATTATTTTATATGGTTAAATAAAAAAATAGCTTGTATTGTAATACGTTGTACAACTTAATATTTAAAAAAACAATGCCTGGCGCAATCTAGCTGAGGACAGAAAAGAGCGCGAACGCGAACTGGTGTCGGCGGAAATGATTCCGACAGCGGTGACGAAGCTGACATTCTGGGAGAAGTTCTTCGAGCTGCAGTACAAGATGCTGGCGCACTCGGCCGACGCGCCTACTGGCCACATGTTTGCCAGCGAGCCCGCTGAGTGGCCGTTACTGGCGCGCTCCATCGCGTATTGGCTCTCGCCTAACTCCAATGTAAGTAGCATTAGGGAGCTAAAGAATGTTTGCATTAAGTCATAAGGAGAATTTTGAGGACGTAAAACTTATACTTTAATCCCAATCGAGTCCTTACTGGATGTCCACAGGCATATGTGGTTTGTGTTCTTGAGTTAACTTAATGTTTCAAAATATATTTAATAATTGTTTTTATTTTTTTACTTTATTTTGTCTTATTGTTCCAGGCTCAAATACATTTGATTGGAAACTTAGTGACATGGTATACGGGCTCAGTTTCAGTCCTATTCTACAGCAGTTTACTAGCATTATATGCTATACGACTTCGCCGTGCTTGCTACGATTTACCTCCTCGTGCCTTTAACAAATTTTATGACGCCGGTTCTATTTTATTTTTAGGATACCTACTCCATTATCTTCCATACTTTTTTATGGACCGAACCTTATTTCTTCACCATTACTTGCCAGCTTACTTGTTTAAAATACTTTTGTTGGCATATGTAATAGACCACCTTTATTTGGTACTTCAAATCTTTGAAAAAACTCGACCTCTAACAAATCTTTTTATTATGTGCATAACAGTTTGGTTGTGTTATGTAGTACTGACATTTAAGAAGTTCAGTGTTCTAAGTTATGGCCACACTGATTTGACTGAAAGCGATCTTATGAACCTCAGGTGGAAAGACACTTGGGATTTTATTTTACACAAAAAAGTATAAGATTGATTTATTTTTGCATTTATTTTATTATATTTATATACAATGTACTGATTTTTATTAGGTGTTATGTGTTTATTTTACAAGTTTTTCAATACTCATTTTTACAACTTTTTATTTCTATCCTTGATTGCATTTTATATACATTCCGTCCAGTTTTAATCTACTTACGATCACAAATCTCTATTTTTACTATTTACAAATATACCTTACTAAGAAATATTATATCGTTTTATTTTTTTTTGGCGTAGTGACTTCTCGGCTTACATTATTTTACTACATGTTTGTAATTTATATTACCTCCATAGCTGATTAAAGTTAGTTAAATTTTCAAAGAATATATGTACACATTGCAATTATAATAAAATAAAATCGTCGCCGCTCCTACAATCGTTCTATATCATACTGTACAAGTATATTCTTATTTCCTTTTAAATTACAGAACAAACAAATAGGTTTCAATAAAAACCGATGTTTGTATGATTGTCCTCAATGAATTCCAAAACTATGGTAGGAATGGCTGCAATGATTCATGGCCCCAAAAATCTTTTTTATGTCTTTATATTTTACAGTATAGCAATGCATGCCGGGTACAGGTAATATTTAAATATAAAATTTGTTCTGTTACATAGTATTAAGTACCACATATGAGGGGGACATATAAAGACAAACAAATAGAAAAATGATCATTATTTATTCATTAAAGTGTGGTTACATAAAATTAATGACTGCCTGAGGCTTCAACTTCCATGGGTTGTACTTGGTGGACAGTAACAGACTCCACCTCCAGTGGAATCACCCTTTGCTTCAACACTGCAGTTGTTCCAATCGGGTATCTGTATGATCCTTGTTTCTTGCCCTGAAACAAAGATAAATTTAAAATAAAAGGTTACAATATAACCAAATGTACCTTACATCATATTACTACAACAATTATTCTTTATGTCCAATAAGTGTAATTTAGAGGTAAAATAGTATTCAAATCTTGATAAAACTATGAAATGTTTTTAAAGTGCATTTTTATGTGTAATCACATTAAATACATAGCTACATAAAAACTTGTATAGATTTGAACAAATTATATATACACAAACATTATGGAAATCAGCACTTTTTTCATTACAAATAAACAACATACACAATACATAATAACTTAGTATCAAAGAATTTAAATATACCTTAATATTAGCTTCTTCAAAAGTTCTGAGATACTGAGCTGGACCTGTGCCACGAATAACGCACAGGTCAACATTGGAACCAGATCCCAAGTCATTGAAGATACCAGCAGCAATGGCATCACGGACCAGCTTCTTGCCTTCTTCCTCAGACATATTGGGCTTCCAATTGGATTCAAACACAGCCATGGCTGCTAGTGAACCAGATCCTAAAATACGTTTGTTAACCATCTGTTAATATCATTATGAATTAATTATTATATTATTGACAATAATAGTATGTGACATGAAAGAGAACATTGTCAGCAATGTTTATATAGTATGCAAGGATAGGTGGGAAATCCTCATAACAACAAGAAAGAAAATCTGTAGTTTCCTCACAATGTTAGAGGACAAAGGCCGCACCTCCATACTAGAACACATTGCCGTTAAGAATGTCCTTCTATCAACAAGCCATATTTATTGTTTGAACAGCCAATGCAAATTAAATTGTAAATATTTTCTTTATTACTAACAAAAATTAAAATAAGATACAAAATCCCATACCCATGGTCGCATAAGGCAACTTGTCTACTGATCCATGTGGGTAAATGCAATAAATATGTGGTCCTGTGCGGTCCACACCCCCGAGGACTAGGGCAGCGCCGATGTGTCCCTGGTAACGGAACAGCATGCGCTTCAAGAGTGTGGCGGCTGTCGCCACCGGCACCGTGCGCCCTGTGTGCAAGCGCTGCAACTCCAACTGGGAAGACACCGTCTGTGTCGTCATCTCCGTGTCTGCGGCTGTGCCAGCTCCACAACAGTACATGTTGCCAGCCAAGTAATGGATCTTTTCGCAGTTCTTGTCTGATACCACCGTGTTTTCAGTAGCCCTCGTATCCGCACCAAGTATCACGCCGTCGGCGTAAATTATACCGACAATAGTTGTACCGGTTTTTATCGCAGTGGGAGCAGGAAAACCTTTCTGAGCGAGGAATGCATTTCTGAAATTTAAAGCGAGGTACTAGTAAATAAAACGAGGTACTAGTAAATAAGGCCCGCTTTCTCTATAATAAAGCAATCCAACATATCATGGATCTCCAACTCTAAAAAACTTACCGCTGACAATTTTCAAAAGAAAACCCTGGTAAAGGAGTTTCAGGTACTAGCACAGATGCCATTTTTGATTATTTTACACTTCTAAAATTGTTATTTTTCGCCGAACTAAATCGGATGAGTTTACAAAAATTGTAAAATGACAAAACGAAACGGCGTGACAGATGACAGTTAATTTTGTAATGTTGTCATGTCATGATGTTCCTAATCCATAGAGGTAACATCGGGGCTGCAAATCAATAAAAGAAATACGTTATTGATTGTTTAATTTTTAATTACCAAAAAACGATATGTAGGTAAATTGTGCTTTTTTTGTAATTAGGTACCTTTATAAAAAACAAAAATAATAATGATCTTAAGATGACATGTATCAATACTTTTTGTTAGTGGCATCATTTATTACGACGAGGCTACATGTGATTGTATAGTGGAAATTACAATATTCTATCAACCAAATTTAGTCTTTATAACAAGTTCTTCAAAGTATAAAATGTATTTTCTCCTATTGTAAATGTAAACCTTTTTGAGTATCCAATCCAATCCAACTGAGCTCCAATCAGAGTGCGACGAATTGTCTTCACACGCTTGTCATTTCCTTATGTCAGATGGTCAGAAATGTGAAGCAGATTTGATATGGGCAGTTTAGAATAAATAAATGTTTTTCCATCTGAAATAGTTCCTAGGAGTTAATTTATAAAAATGATTATGAATACTGCATATGTGTGTTTAATATATTTTTTATCAACTTTACTTTTAACGCTAGCCGGTCGTGACTTTTATCAAATACTCGGTGTGTCACGTTCAGCATCTTCAAATGAAATCAAAAAAGCTTACAGAAAGTTAGCGAAGGCGTTACACCCGGACAAAAACCAAGATGATCCAAACGCATCTCAGAAGTTCCAGGACCTCGGAGCTGCCTACGAGGCCCTCTCAGACCCGGAAAAGAGAGAACTGTATGACAGGTGTGGGGAGGATTGCCTCAAAAAAGATGGGATGATGAACAATAATGATCCCTTCGCAAGTTTCTTTGGCGACTTCGGCTTCCACTTCGGCGGCGAACAACAGCAACACGAAACGTTACGTGGCGCAGATATTGTCATGGAACTCACGGTTTCCTTAGAAGAATTATACAATGGGAATTTCATAGAAGTAAGTTGCGACACTTGGGCCTGTAATTTACAACCTTTTTAGCTCCGCAATATGCCTAATATAAGAATATGATGGTGTGGTAAGATGTAATAGTTATAGTTGTCAAGGGGAGAAAGTTATTAGTTTATAGTGGGGGAAAGAATTTTATGTAATATAAAATCTAATATAAGATTTTCTAAATTATCTATTCAGTTTTCATCTCTTAGTAGAGTATCTCAATGTCATGTAATAATTCATTAAAATGAGATTGATTTTGATATTGATTTGATGTCCACAAATGGCACAAATCATTATATTGCCTTTAGGAGGACTACTCAACTTACTTCATACTTCACTTGAATAAATAAGTATTATATCATTTTTTTTATTACAGATAACACGTAACAAACCAGTCATCAAACCAGCTGCTGGAACACGGAAGTGCAATTGTAGGCAGGAGATGGTTACGAGGAACTTGGGTCCTGGCCGGTTCCAAATGATGCAGCAGACTGTATGTGATGAATGTCCTAATGTCAAATTAGTCAATGAGGAGAGACAACTTGAAATAGAGGTGAGTTGATACTACTATTTGTATTACAAAACAAATAGCTAAAAATTTGAATCAAAATATAAACAGAATAGAAACATGTATTATGATTGCCATTTGACCTGTTAATTTACTAGTCTACTAGTTAATCTGTTAATGATTAGGATTTGATATCAAACTATACATGTAGGGAAAACCAAAATATTTAAGGAATAATAAATCTTGTTAAACATTGCAAAATAATATTTATCATTGTTTTATAGTGTAAGAGATAACTCCACATTAAAATACAGATAAGAATATAATATTTCATGTAACATATGTTAAAGAAATAGTATTATCAGCAATTGTATGACAAAATAACAATGTTTCAGTATTGGTCAATTAAAGCAATACATTTATTTTAATACATTCCATTTTAGTTGCAGTATATTTAAATTTCCAATGAATAAATATTGACAAAGATTCAGCATAATCTACATGTCATATCAGCTCAAATTATTATAGCAGTGATGTTTGCCTATATATGTAATAGGTTTAATATTGTAAAAAAAATGAAATAGACAAACACATAGACAAAATATTATTTATTCTACTAAATTAAAACTTTATATAGTTTTTAGAAATTTTCTACAACACTATTATACAACCATATGGGGTTATATAAAAGAGTGGCATAAATGGGGCACTATTTTAGTTTTGTGGTCGTTATTTTTATTTGGTACCCACTTAAAGTCATACAAAAATTGCTTTAGACATTTTTTTTTGTACTGAAAGGCATTGGTAGGTACAAAATTTATCAACAAATTTTGTATCCGCCCATACGTTAGAAATTTATGAATATGATTTTTTTAAAGATTTTCTTACATTTAAGTTCAGTTCAAATTTTGTCTATGTTTTGCTGGTTTAACAGATAGATTTTTTTTTAATTAAAGGGGGTGGTGGTGTTTCTGGAAAGGAGCTAATTCCCCACCTATTTTAGTGAAGTTGTTTGTAAAATGACATAAATATAATGGGTTTAAATTATGAATAATCTTACATAAAACACTGTATAATACAAAAGGGTCTGATGCATTCTTCAATATTTTGATAAATTAATAGTTTAATTTAAATTACTTCTAAAAATATTTACATGATAAATAAAAATATAATGTAATAAAACTGTAATCTATAATGTTTTAGGTGGAAGTGGGAGCTCCAGACAATTTCAAAACAAAACTCAGAGGAGAAGGAGAGCCGCACATGGATGGCGAGCCTGGTGACCTGGTCATAGTGTTTAAGACTGAAAAGCATCCACATTTCACACGCAAAGCTGATGACCTGTACACTAATGTTACCATTTCATTACAGGTTAGTGATTTTGTATTTACCTTCTTTATATTATAGTTTTATAATAATGTTGTATTTAATGTAAATAAAATTAAAACAAATATTTCAAATTCAACCAATGTGCCCCTAGCCCACAAGCTTATATATTCTATTTAGTAGGACACTTAAGTCCTTATTGATTTTAGATATCATCAAGAGCAATGTTTAAAATTATACCATGAGTAATTCTTGATTTTTTTGTCATTGTTATAGGATGCTCTAACTGGCTTTACTTTAGAGCTTGAACATTTAGATGGACACAAGGTGACAGTCTCCCGAGACAAGGTCACTTGGGCGGGCGCCCGAGTTCGCAAGAAGGGCGAAGGCATGCCAAACTTTGATAATAATAACCTGCATGGGAACCTTTATGTCACTTTTGATATAGAATTCCCCAAGCAAGACTTCACTGAAGAAGAAAAAGAAGGTAAATTGTATTTACAACATTATATTATATTACAATTTCTAATACTCCTATTTACAAATTCCTACTTGGCTGATGCATGATTTTTTTATATACCAATATACTCGTATACCATGCAAAATTTATGATGTTTAGTCATTTTTTTATATTTTCTTTATTTATATTTTACCACAATCCTGTTTTCATACTAACTATATTTTTGCTTGTTACAGCTTTGCGGAAAATACTTAAACAGTCACCAAACAATAAAATATACAATGGACTTTAGAAGCATTTGCAAATTTAATTTATTATTAAGTAGTGAATTGAATGTGACTGAGTGAAGTGTTATTTGTGGTACCACAAGTTTCGTGTTGCTTGTGTGATTTATCAGTTTTTACAAAAATTCCGAAATAAAACATCTTGGTAAAAAAACGTTGATTTCATTTCCTTTTACTAAAATAAAATCCAAAACATTTACATAACAGAAAATAGTTTTTGCCTTAAAAATGGAATTCCGTAATACTATAAAAATATTTAATACATAATAATTGTTAATTTTTAATTTTTGCCATAATGTAAACATTATATAATTATATGCAAGGAACATAGTTTCAATATTAATTCTTAACATCTATTAACTGATTAAAATAATAAATTGTCACAATAGTATCAACATAATTGTGAGATCTAAATGGCACACCCCTCTTAATGTACAAGATTTTAATATACGAGATACAAAACATGATTGAAAATAAAAATGTAGTGTGTTTTGTGCATCCAGTCTCGTGTGCTTAATATTGTTAAAATTGTCTTTTCATTTTTCATCACAGATACATATAATTTTTCCAACAAAGAATAATAATATGTTTTATATTATTAACTTAAAAAAATATATCTTGAGATTATGATATAAATAATATTATAGGAAAGAGCTGATTATATTTTAACTAAACTACATAAAGCATAGATTTTATGGATGTAAAAGTGCAGGTTTAAAAAATATTAATTCTTAGTTTATTATGTTGTTTTGAAATTGAGAATTTTAATCCTTAAATTAGAAGTATTCCCTCGTTCTTCCCAATCTTAGTGGTTCCAACAATCTGAGTCGATATCCATGGAGGTAAGATTTAATTTTTTCCATTTCTGCTTATTCTACCATCTTCAATTCCACTGTATTGTCTCTAAGTCTCTTTGCAGCAAACAAATGTTTGGACTATCATCAAGCTCAAGGAATGGTCCATGGTAAATTTATATTTGAATACTATATATATGACTCTAGACACAGTAGGGTAAATCAAGTCATAACTGGCTTTTTAAGCAGTGCGCGTTTTGAATCGTCATTTACAAGAGGTTTCATTCAAATCATATTTTATGCATTGCTGATGAGAAGAAAACTTCACTATTATTTATAAAAAGTATTATTAATAAAGTAAAAGTGATTTATCACGGTAAAATGTTGTAAAAAAATGGACTTGGATATAAAAATACTAATTCATACAAATATCCATATCAATATTATTAAAAGACAAGAATAGATATCGTTTATCATACCGGTTTCTTATTATAAGAAGTTTTTGGGGCTTTGGCGAATTAATGAAAGTGACTTATTATACTTGGTTTTCTAAAACCAATCATCTAAAGTCATGGTCTGGTACGAGCGTGAGGCGGCGAGGTGGTGATCAGGCGAGCAGGCACGAGTCGGCGGGCGCCTGGTGCGGCGCGGCGGCCTGCAGCACGCTGTTGACGACGGCGCGCGCCAGGTAGCCCAGCGTGACGCCGGCCGCCGCGGCCGCCAGCGCGCCGTCGCCTGCGCGAGCCTCCTCCTCCGATATGCCCGTGTCCTGACATACCACACCAAGATTTAGATATCAACTATAACGCTTTTATGTATAACATCAGTGTTTTGAAAATATTAAATTACTGCTCGTAACGAGATTCCGGCCTATAGGCGCGTTTCAAACAGTGACAAACTTCTAACTATATCATTTGGCACTGCAAGAAAAATAATGTATGAAATGAATTATATCTCTGACAATATGTATGATAACACCCGTAATATTAAACAAAACCAATACGTGGCGATTAGCCCAATCTACCTTGGCGTAAGTGAGATGCGCGTCGTCCAGCAGCTTGTCGAGGTCGAGCGGCTGCTGCAGGTAGAGCTCGGGGTTGCGGCGCAGGATGGCGGCCAGCACGCACAGCAGCTCCACGCACAGCTGGCGGCGCGCGCCCGCCGCCACGCGCACCAGCGCCTCCTCCACCAGCAGCGCGAACGACAGCTCCGACCGCGACATGTTCACCAGCGTCGGCTGCGCGGGGATCATGTGCCCCTGGGGGATCACGCGTTGATATTTAAGTGTCGATTGGATCTGTCCAATTTGTTTGTTATACTAGTACTAGTGATTCCTTGCAGACATGGTTCTGCCTTAAAAAATGTCGACAACAGTGCCACCTGACCCAAAGAATCCTGTCTCTAAAGTTGGACCATGTTCCACAAATGTGCAAAAAATTATTAAAATGGGCTAAGTTGTTTCTGAGCTTAGGGTGGACGAACAACGTAACGCTATATTTTCAGTATTAAGATTTCATGACTTGTAGAATCAAATGTTGAATTCCACCTTTTTCACAATAATCATATTAAGCCAAACGTAATATTAGTCAAAACCTTCAGATTACCTGTACAATAATTCCTTTAGGCGTTCGGAGAAGGATGTCCCAAACTTGTATATAAAAATGTTTTGGCACGCGACATAAGCAGCCCTCCAATTGACGACGCTGCAGTGGTGTCAATCTGAAACACAGATATTCCATATACAACCTGTCTTATTCTAATTGGGACAATATAAACAAATCCTTATGTACAGCAGTAATAAGAAAACTTTATTTCATGATTCATGAAAGTATATTTATTTTTGCCCACAGCGGATATATATTGGAAAAAAGTTATTTCGCAGAAGTGGAATCAAGTATTTTATACGAGATATGGAACATTTTCCTAATTAATATATTATGCTTTGTGTCCTGCATGACATATCTGTCAAAAAAAAAACGTGCCATACGGCTTTGAATATTTTGTCACCAAATTGTAGATGCAGTAATGCAGATGTTATCAAATCAGTAGGAGGTACGGAACGAAACTAGCTAGGCAACAAAACAGTATGCCAATGGCTGTGCGCAAATCGCAAGTTACTACAATGACAAAATAAAATATTGGTGGCAACACTCACCCGCGCTCCTCGGCCCAGTCGGACACGGAGAGCACCTGCTGCAGCAGCGTGCGCAGGCGGTACGGGGACAGCCCCTCCAGCGCGGCGGGCGCGGGCGCGGCGCGGCGCTCGGGGAACAGCTGCAGGTACGTGCGCAGCGCCTGCAGCACCCAGCCCACGCGGATCTTCAGGATGCCGCGGAACAGCTCCGGGCTCGTGCCGATCAGACGCCCGCAGTACAGCACTATCTCCTGTTGTTAAACCAACCCATTATTGTTCCGCTGCTGGGTACGGGATCATCAGTTGGTAAAACACTATTAAAAGGCGCAAAAAGAGCTCTCCTCCAAAGTCGGCGATGAATTGGCGGCCCTTCTGGTGCTGCAAATGTCCACAGTGACAGTGATTACTTACTATCAGGTAGCCCGTCTGCCTTATCGCTAGGTTTACGTATAAAAAAAAGAACACGAAATTCGACCGGAGAGGTGTCACCGCGTATGCGACACCGCTTTCAGGCGTAGATAAGATAAGAGAGAAGAACTTCGGCTACTCACCACTCACTCACACCAACTCACGATAATAAAGCCATAGTTCACCGCTTTAAGTTAGGGAGAAAATTTTAGAACTGAGTTTATAATATATATATTGTATTTAATACAATTAATAAATGTAATATGATTATTGCATTTATGTGACATTGGAGATATCGTTACTAATAAGAGTTATATTATTATTACCTGTTGCAACACAGCTCCTATGATGTCATAGGGCTGGATGGTAGAATACATCACAGATTGAATCTCGCCGGGGGTCATTGGCTTATCAAACACTGTTTCCTTATGTCCTATGACGCCTACAGTTAGCTGAAAAATAATAAAAAATTAGCTATTATAATCTGGGAAGTATTTAACATAGACTTCATACCGATACAATTAATAATAATATTTATCAACTCTAACTGGTTTGCTTATGATTCATTGCAAAGGACAAAGAACGCGACCAGATATTTTTTATTAACTATCAAATGAAGTAATACTCATAAAATTTATAAGTCTTTAAAAAAACGAACGAAGTTTAGGGCACTATAATTAAATAATGATGAGAGAGAGTTTGAGTGATGATGATGAGTTCATAGTGATGGTGGTTACACCATGTGTTTATTGTTTATTGTGACATTAATGATGGTGGTATTGCCTATACTATACCTGCTTCCCGTTGACGAGCACGGTGGTGATGAAGGGGCTGATGGAGTCGACGGTGTGGTTGAGTAGCGAGGAGCAGTAGCGCACGGCGCGCCAGTGCCGCAGCACGCCCGCGCTGTGGTACAGGCTCTTCAGGGCGTCCAACGCGGTCGCACCGTTCACCTGATCAACGTTCAAAATGCTTTAGAAACCGGAGAGTTTTTTTTTTTAATTTTGATTTCGCGGGTGGAAGAATATCTCACTTGCAATACGTGCAAGTAATTAGCAACTAATTTGTACAACGTAGACATAAGAATTTGTTTTACAACGATTATGAAGCGAAGTTACAGTTAACGAATTCGTATAACTCACAGTTTTTTTAATTCAAAGTCTATCTCAATATGCTGGTCAGCTTCGTTAACTTCGTACTTCGCTGTGTTTCCGCGTGATTAGGTCTACCAACTCACTCGCATTAGCAGAATGTTTCAAAGCTGTCTCGCTACTTTTAAACGTCCTTCGCGTTCCATTAAAATACCCCAAAGCTGGCTCTGCGCGAATATATTATCAGTGTTGTGCAGAGCATCGACGACGTCGGTCGTAAGCCGCGCGCGGTAGGACGCGCAGTCGAGCGGCACCTCACGTATTTGAACGTGTGCGTACATGTTACCGCGTGATTTGTCTACCTACCCCTCTCGCATTTGCAAAATGTTTAAAAGATGTCTGGCTACTTTTAAATTCACTTCGTACATAGGTCCTTCGCGTTCCATTAAAATTCCGCGTCTCCTCGCGGTACATGAGCGTGTGCGTACGTGTTTCCTCGTGATTTGTTACCTACCCATCTCGCATTAGCAGAATGTTTAAAAATATCTCACTACATTAAAACTCACTTCGTACATAGGTCCTTCTTGTTCCATTAAAATACCCCAAAGCTGGCTCTGCGCGAATATATTATCCGTATGGCGCAGAGCATCGACGACTTCGGGCGTGGGGCGCGTGCGGTAGGACGCGCAGTCCAGCGGCTCCTCGCGGTACGTGAGCGTGCGCGGCACGTCCGTCAGCGTTATACCTCTGTCTCACTCTCACACTTTGTAGAATGTTGACTCGATGTGCTACATACAATGACGGTTTTGCCCAAAGTTCACTTAATGTGCTACATACGTATGTTCCTGCCTCATACATAGAGCCCTGGCGCTCGAGCAGGATAGCTGATTATGTGCAAATATCCATCAGCGTGATCACGGTATTTGAGCGTGTGCGTACGTGTTTCCGCAGGATTTCTTTACCTACCCCTCTCGCATTAGAATGATTAAAAACTAGCTCGATACTTTTAAACTCACTTCGTACATAGGTCCTTCGCGTTCCATTAAAATACCCCAAAGATGGCTGCGCGAATATATTATCCGTATGGCATCAACGACGTCAGGCGTGGGGCGGGTACGGTAGGACGCGCAGTAGAGCGGCTCCTCGCGGACGTCCGTCAGCGTGATACGTACAATGATGCTTTTGCCCAAAGTTGACTTGATGTGCTACATACATACATAATATGTTCTAACCTCATACATAGGTCCCTCGCGCTCAAGCGGGATACCCCATAGTTGACTCTGTGCAAATATGTGTTGTTAGTATGGCGCAGCGCCGCATGCAGTTGGACGCTCAGTCGAGCGGCTCCTCGCGGTACGTGAGCGTGTGCGTACGTGTTTCCGCGTGATTTGTCTACCCTTCTCGCATTAACAGAATGTTTAAAAGCTGGCTCGCTGCATTAAAACTCACTTCGTACATAGGTCCTTCGCGTTCCATTAAAATACCCCACAGCTGGCTCTGCGCAAATATATTATCAGTATGGCGCAGAGCATCAACGACGTCAGGCGTGGGGCGCGTGCGGTAGGACGCGCAGTCCAGCGGCTCCTCGCGGTACGTGAGCGTGCGCGGCACGTCCGTCAG
>DWNR01000562.1:0-18950 GCA_018250455.1 Polygonus leo | reverse complement strand
TGATAACTTTAATCAAAAAAAAAAAAAAAAAAAAAAAAAAAACTGTTCTTAGAACTCTGTTAAGGAGAAGACACATTATTCACGTGTTCATATGACATAGCACTATCATTATATTTGCCTGTTCAGTTCTAAAAGTACTATCGTCTTCTCCGTAAAGCAGTTCTTCTATTTCGGTTGAGTAAGTGACAGTTGATAGTAGAAGTATGGTTCTTAGTAATCAAAAACAAAAGATAATCTTCAAAGATACACGTTACTGTGGTCTGACATAGGAAGTATTCCGCCTTAATCGATTTGATTACAGATGTCCGTGTGGGACTGCGACCAGTTCATAAGACGTTATTAGGTGGACTGCAGCCTTGTTCGCTTCTTACATACTATAAAAACAAACCGAGAGGCAGCAACATCCACAAATACTAATCCTTTTGTTACTACCATTAAACATTCATAGACTTTTATTTATAAGACAGAAACATAAATATATGTTTGTAAGTAAATGTACACGCTTTAGTAATATGAGGAAATAATTGACATGCGGAATACAATGCGAAATGCAAAAACGTGATTTATATAAAGATGTTAGTCGCGATAACAGCAAAGAAACCGTTGCAAGAATTTAGAAATTTTCTAGAAAGCGGCCTCATCAGAACGGAGCTTACTCTCCCGCAGTGTCGGACACCCGGATTGTACAATTCAAACCTGTAATTTGAATATGGTAGGCGGCCGTAGCCAGCTGGCGTACGGCATCGACTAGTTCGTTAACGTTAAACTAGCCCTATTCGGAAACCGCTTATTCGAGATCTGATTCGAATCCGAGCCGTCATTAAAATGCCATCTCATGATGACCATTAATTATACATTCACTTACTCAACGTTGATCTCGATTCAATATGCTACGATAGCAACTTCAAAAAGCTTACTACAAAGTAAAAGGCTTGTTGCAAATATTCCCAAGTCGTGGGAGCCTATTAGTTGTGATGCTTTTGTCTGTTCGTGTAAACATCAACTGCACATTCGTAGAATGTCGGAAATAGCGCTTCCGAGTAACTCTTGGATCCGATCGTGTCGCCGCCTCGTATTTATTTATACACATCTTAATCTGATGGCGGGCGTCTCCAGAGAATGTATCACGCGCGACATGGAAGAAAGCTATTTTTCAAACGATAAATAAACAGACGAAATTTAAAATCCACTTGACAGCTCCGTCTACGTTGGCGTTGTTATTTGTGATCTTGTTGATCACTTAAATAGTTATTACGAGAAATATTTCAATTAAATTTTCGTCACGTTACCTATCTACAGCTAGAGACACCAGTTTATTTGCGAATTACTGTTAAAGATTTTCATTAAATTTTAATGCTAGTTTTCTAAAATTTGCAAACTCATTTTTCCAAGCATTTTGCAAGCAAATTTTTCCATTTAGCCGCGACCAACAACATTTTAACAAACACCAAAACCTACGGTCAAAATGCACAAACTGTACCATTATTTAGGAGCACGCTATATCGAGCGGCAGGTGTGCTTGGTAACTGGAGAGCGGAATCTTCGAACCTTTGCGGCATCGTCGACAACGTGACGGCGAGATCAAAGCTCGCCGAGGGTCGACGCACGCGGCACTCGATTCTCAATCCTCCCCCCTTCCCTCACTACAACAATATCTACGGTTCGATTCGTTCGAACGGCCTACTGCTCGATCTAGAGATGGGATGGGTAGGGAGCAACAATTGAATTATTTACGTGAGGAACTATTTAAAAAGCTTTAGCTTTATAAAGACATGTAAATACACAAACAGAATCATTGAAACACGTAATATAATAATCATATTAAAGATTAAAACCATGACAATTATTATGTTTTAAGCGCTTCTTCTTTTACGTATTGCTCGATATTTTTATCTAATAATATTAATATCTTCTTTTTTCTTTCTAGTAGTTTACTCGTATTGTGCTTATATTGTGTTTATAATACAAGTGATCATTCGACCATCAAATCAGCGTATTCTACAATAACTATATTAGTACATAAACATTTTCCATAAATTCTCATCTCCCTCAAGTTTAACTTCAAGCATCTATGGGCCGAAAATAAGTTGTTTTTCTAAATTATCGGGTTTCGTTAGGGCCACGTGACCAAAGAAACCGAGGATACGCTATGTAGAGAGTGTAGAGAGGGGAGTGTGGATTTTATTAGCGATAAAATTTAATAGATTCGTTGGTACGGCATAATGTCCAAATATTCGTAACGTTCATTTCCAGCCTATTGAAACATGTTTAAATGTTTTTTTTTTCACATTTCTGTTGGTGAATAAACATATTCACAAGTAACATTGTTATCTTAGATTTACTGTCCATGATTAAACAGTAGTTCTTAGATAATAAGAACTACTACTACGCTATTTATATTATCTAACTAACTGTAATAAACACAAATGAAACTAAGAGTAGTTATGCGTTTTGTGTGAACCATTTATAAAATGAAGTCCTATTTTCTAAAACTTAAATGATGTGTAAAGCCAATACAAATACAAAATATATACCTATAAAAAGTGGAAATAAATGAGCCGAGTAGATAAGCTTATTGTAATTTAAATCTACCAAACTTTTTTATTTTAAAGATACTTTGAGATCGATGTTATACGATTTATTGAAATTAATCGAATGTTTTATTTTTCGGCGAGCGCCAGCGGCCATCTCTATTGGCTGAAGATGTCGGCGCGCGCGAATACGCTCAAAGAGAACCTACCATCTTTGAACCGGTTATTGTTTACAAACGACCAGCGCATAATGGCTATAAATTGCTCCAACGAAATATCGTTCCTTCGTTATTCTTCGAAATGTATTCCTTCCGCATAATTTGACAGAGCCGAGCCCCGGCTGGACTAAAAAGCTTAACGTATTACGTCCGTTTATGCGAAAATTGCAATCGGATTATCGTGAACTGCAGATATTAATCTGCGTTAAGGCAAGAGTTACCTGGCTACCAACTGAATACCTACTTTCAAATACCTTTATAAAATATGACTTAATTAAATACCTACCTGCTCGATATGTATATAATTATATATGTATATTCAGAATTGGAATACACTGTAGAACAATAGTTATAATATAATAATATCCTTAATTCAAGTAAATAACGGGATCGTACAGACGTGTTCTTGAACTGTGCAGTGTGTGTAGCTCATAAAATGCGGAAAATGAGGAAATCCTATTACGTTACTCAAGTAAGAAGTATGTAGTCGTAGGTGAGTAGGCCTAGACATGAGTTTCATTGCATTGTCTGTCTACACATACTCACCGGCTGGGGACACGGCACATCGCCTCGGATTGAATTAATTAGCCGCACCGCTTGGCGGGCGCGCCACTCACTGTCTTTACAACATAATTTGCACTTCGTGCGGCAAGATCAAAGCCGCGGCCGGTCGATGGCGGCGCCTTTGATCACGACGAGCCTTTGACTGCCGCCGCCTCCTCAGGGCACGCCTCGAAATAGTCAATTTGGACGCAGTTTTTTCATGGCACGAGTAGAGGTAACTTATTCGTCTTAGTACGCAAACCTGTTTCTAGAATTGCTTACCCGTTGTTGTAGGCACTAAATATTGGAATATAAAAAAACCAGTTAAGTACGAGCCTGTTCGCGCAATTATTGTTCCCGGCACATACTTACTACCTACTGTTATTTCGTGATATATATGTGATAATATTTTTAAAATATATTCCTGAACAATATTGTTGGTAAAAAAAAATCAAAAAAATTGTAAAAATCATAAATTTGTAAAAACACACGACATCTGTAAATTTGTTTTTTTTTTAATCAAATTCAAAATAAAAACATACCAAAACTGTGTTACGTACTGTGCACTTATCTAAGGATATCCAAATCTATCATTTAAACAATATGGTAAATAATATAAACTTTTCTACCCCAGTTTTAGGTAGAGATTTGTAATCATATCGCACTAAAGAGACTTATGCACCCCTACGCCAAATTAACTGAAGACATAATATAGGATACCTACATACGTTCAATAATGTACATGCATAATAATATAGATAGACATACAGTTATGTACAGGTAGTATATACAGTTATGTACAGTTTCTCGTAATTTTGCTGTTCATATTAAAATACTGCGTTCGTGCAGTTTCGACGTTAGGCGAAACTTAAAATCATAATCACAGCCAATTACCCCAAACCCGTTAACAGCCTAAGCACTGAATGAATAACAGCCTAAATGGCGAGTGGAAAGTTGCAAATAGAGCGGGCGGTTGGCGAGTAGCGCGGTCGAGCGGTAGCCGACAAAGGGTTGAAATATAGACGTAATTAATTTGATGGCGCGGTGCACGCCACGGACCGCGCCCGCCGGCCGGGGCCGCGAGCGTGCGATGCTATCGCCGTCTGGAGTGGAAACACTGCCTACAACAACAGAACTGTGTCTTTTAGACCTACCTTTCACCCCGTTTGCACATGTTTAAGTATATTTTTAACTTGAACATACAACTTAAAATGATCTGTCCGTGTCACTAAGAAATTACTATCATACTAGCATAGAGCTTAAGAAATGTACCCAAATATCGAATGCCCCTATTTCTTTTTTTTTACCCATCAAGAACTTCAATACTGCCTTTTGGGCACCAATATATATTTATAATATATATATTTGTAATATATATATGTAAGATTTGTTTTGTCACCGTACTTCTTCGAGATTGCGATGTTATTGCATGACTCTATCTTGAGCTTTTTATTATCTTTATAGTTACCAATCCACACTGTTGCTACTCCTGCAACTATTACTTTGAGGCCTGTACTTTCAAAACAAATCTAAATACCTATAAACACCTAAAATAGTATTCATTTTAAGCTCACTCCCATTAGTTTTACTCTCTGTTAAACAGAATTCGACGTATTAAATGTTTCATCCACAAAGCATACACGCAATCCACATAAAATATATCGTTCCATAGCCTTTGTAGCACTGTACTTACATACACTTTAAACAACAGAGGACCTGAATTGAAAATGTTCAAAGCCAACATTTGGTATATTATATTCTAAAGTCTTAGATCAGTAGTAGGTACTTACATATATTTACTGTTTGATGTGAGTTTATGTTAACTTTCCTACTAATATTTTTAATCAGCCCAAGTATGATAGGAGCTATACTTGGCTTGACTTGTAATTAAGATCAATCATATATGACTTACTGTCACTAAAGACTAAGTTCGCGTCACACTTCAGTATCTGTTAGCAGGATAGGGTAATCCTCAAACCAAAATACTTAACTTACATGCTATAGATTGTGGCTAATCAGCATTCAAATTCAAACTACGGAGAGGAAAGTTCAGCTATCTAATTATTATAACCAATTGAAGAAATAAGTGGTTATGGATTACATACATCATGTATAATGGATCTCCTCGACAGCATATACCTATTACAATAGATTTTTCATATATTATAGGTAATACTTAATATGAAAACATACAGCTTTTAACTAACTTAACTTTGACGTGTTAATCGATATTAAAATCTTAAGACTCCCACTCCAAAATGTCATGGCAATGCTAAATTAGGTTAGAAGTTAATTTTTGGCATTGTTTGTTTCATACCAGTTGTATAAACAACATTCTTGTACTGACATTAACAACAATACACGACGCAAAGTAAACGCAGTAATACCTCTTAGATAAGGCGTTTAATTTGTATAATTATTAAATAAATATAATCTCAGCCATAAGTGGCTTGAACACAAGACAATGCGGAGGAGCGTAGGCCGTCGCGCACCGTCCGCGGCAGATCAAAGCAAGGGAGATAAGTATTCTCGGCCAAGAGCCCACGCCTCTATTTTTGGTTACATTTTAACAGTTTTACATCTTATCTGCAGTCGTGGAGGAACTTTTTGCTTTTATGGCCGGTGGTATAAAAACTGAATTCCTTGTTCAGTTGAGAATATTTCCGCGCGTAGCTGCTAATTAAACTGTGCATTTAGTCCCATCGAAGAATATAGGTATATACTAACAAGAACAAATAGAGAATTATAACACCTAAAGTTTCTGTGACATTTGTAATAGATATCAGTAAATATTCGATTACATGTATAAAAACGCTTATTTCAAGTAATTTATTATATTTTTAAATGCTGCTAATTGCTTCTAAAGTAAAGTTTAAAATTTTACTATTGTCCATGGATGGCAGTGACTACTTACTATTAGGTATGCTCGTTTGCTGTCTTTATACGATAAAAAAACATATATATTTTTTATCTAGGTGTCTGTTTCTTTGTAAAACTTATTTTTTACACAGTAACGGAATACATCTGTATGTTGCCAACTGCCACCGGAGATTCGCAGATGGGACGCTACAGCTATCAAAAATTAGATAGGGCAACCATTTTTCATATACTTTTTGTGCTATACTTGTTAATGGTAGAGGCACGTGACTAACATGACGCAAAATTAAAAGCGGTTCCTTTGATGTCAGGTTTATATCGGCAACGGATCACTGACGAGTCGTTGTCACTGCCGCTGTGATGTAGCCGGAGCGCCGACAAAGGGACGCGGTAGCACAAAGCCATTGATATCATTTAAATCCCTTTGATAAGTACCGACTCGAATGAAACGGTGCATCCCCCTGAAAAGTTTCAAACAGCCCCGGCTGCTTTTACAACGCGATCCCAGCTTTTCGACGTTCAAAAAACCCATTTACACATTGTTAAGTGTTTGTGGAACTCATTTTTTATTTTCACATCAATATATAATTATTCACGCTTATATATTGTGATATTTGAATTAAGTAACTTTGAATTAACGGAAATCTTGGGGGTAGAGGGATTTTATTTTGGAGCTCTATGTAAAAACGAAGTAAATGTTTCTGATATGCATATAGAGTACTGAAGTTCATAAGCAAATAACTTACTAATATTTGAATAAACCGAAATATGCGTGTGAGTTACTCCTAGACGCTAGAGTAGATAGCTCTGTTAGAACTCTAATAGAGCCAAAAAACCTTTTAGGTACACAATAGTATTTATTATTACTGCTTACAGTTCAGGTACCCAACTACTCAAACCGTAAGTAATAATGAGAATAAAGCATAGATCGTATTTAAGTACCACTATTGTCCTGCGGCCAGACAGGGTTTCTTTTCAGAATAAGAAGAATTGACCCATAATCCACCGTGTATGCCATGCAGATTGGTATCACACATGTTTGAGATTTATTTTTGAAAATCTTTAATACGTGTATCTATGATTGTACTTATGATTGCGTGTACTTATGATTGGCCGAAAAAATAGCAAATGAGCCTATAATCTATTGCAGTCCTGCAGTCGCTGCTGTCCAAGCAATTTGTAATCAACACCAAGTGAATGAATCCTCCTTAGCGTTAACGACAGATGCATCCCTAGCTAGCCCTTAGGACTAAAATGTTCACCTGTGGATTGAATATAGCCGACAAACACGCCTCTTCGAAACCGAAACACAAGAATTGTTTCACGAAAGATTATGAGGGTAGCGCGATACCTATCTCCCCGACCGCTCTACACGAGCTCTACCACCTGGCAAAAAAATACGCACATAACTCCAAGATATTTGGCAGTTGAACCCAAATCGTGTGACTGTCTAAGTATCTTACTATGAAATAATATAGTCTGTAGTAAAGTATATAAAAGTTTATCTGAAAAATTTTATGTAAATATTTTTCGCGAATATTTTTTCTATACCTATGTATACAAAAAATGTTAACAAAAACAACGGTGTTACTTACTTATTTGTGTTGAAGAAATATTTTATGGAATTCGGTATTAAAACTAAATTTCGTTATACACATTATAGTAATAATCACACTCCGAAGCTATTAAGGCGGAACCGCTTTTTAAAACCTTCCGACATAGGAGCGAGAAACAGGTTCTCGAGTAAAAAAAGGCATTCGAGCCGAGACTCGGGTTGCCAGAAAGAGCGTAAACATCGAGACTAAATCTTAAAACTTTACTCAATTCTTTATCACCAATGATTCCTCGTAGTAGTATTTTTAGGGGGGTAAAGCCTTCTTTTGTATTATAAATACTGATAAAACTTCACACAGCATTTGATGGATACAACTTACGAAACATTGTTTTGTACTTATATTGTATTGTTCACTGTTTATAAAAGTGTAATCAATTAATTTCTTATTATTTTATTTATTACATTAAACTGGTTTTAAAACTGAATCTCATTATAAAGCGTACTACAGTATTAATGTTAAATTAAAATTATATTCCTGCTCTACTGCTCTACTAAAAAAACAACAGTGTTGCAGTGGCAACACTGCTGTTTTTTTAAGATACCGTGCCACTTCTCCATGTAGGTATCTACATGGAGAATGGAATCCCTTCTCCATGGAGAATTTTCCGAAGCGTCAGTACCTACTTTTCTTGAGGTTCATTTGATTTTGATTTGATTTTCATTTTGACTAACATAGCAAAGTTATATAGTGATTGACACACACACATCTTCACGCCAAATCCCTAACGGGGTAGGCAGAGAGTATTGAGTGCCAACTGGCACGGTTCTAACATATGGTAATTATTATCTGTGATAATTTAACAAGACGAATATCGTCTTATTACACGAGTGTTGTGTGTTCGTGGTTTCATAAAATATCAGTTTCTACCATTTTAGCTTTACTATTTCCGTTTTATTATGGAGCTATAATTGCACCAGCTAGCTGAAAAATGATTTATTATCGATCGCCTATCGGTTCTCAGAATAGTTAGGAAGACAATGGGGATATCCATATTACCATTTAAATGTTATTGTCGTACAGAAAATTTAAATTAGCTCCGCCCTCTATATATTGATAATACTGTGCATAAGATACAGTCAGTGAATTGAGGTTCGAATAATCCCTGTCGTAGGCTATGAAAAATTGGTACCATTTTAGGTGAAAAGTATAGTGGGGAACATCAGACGTAGTCTAAACAATATCTATTCGTTACCTTTATAAGTATGAGTATTTTTTTTTTATTGTGTAAAGGTAGCAAACGAGCTTGAAGTCCACCTGATGGTGAGTGGTCACTGCCGCGCATGGACATTAGTAGTCATCCCCAATACGATTGACCACAAATGTGTTACAACCCGTGAGGACTAAAATGTTCTCCTCGTTTGAAAGCATAGCCGACAACCACGCCTCTCCAAACCGAAACACAATAAATTGCTTCACGGAGGATTATGAGACGGTTGAACTACATGAGTTCTACCACCCGGCAAATATATATGCATATATTATATGTATACAGAAAACGTAATAACTATGCAGTTTTATTCTACCATTTACCTGGGAATTCCATCAAAATGCCGTCCATCTGGCGACCGCATCTTCGAGGTGCGAGGGGCAGTCGGTGTATGGTAATCGTACGTTATTACTCCTTTGAAGTACCGACCGATGCAGCGATGGTCTTTCCGTGGAATCAAATAACAATTAATTACGATTCCGCCGATCTCAACTTTACTTAAGTAATATAATATGTACCTATTGACCCTTTGACTTTTGCAACTTATACATATTAGCTAGAATAGGTAGAATTGAAACCTACCAATTATGTTAAAATATTTAGGCTTCGCCTATAAAAAACGAAACACTGAGCAAAGGGACAACATTTTGGGCATTCTTAATGTATCAAGGCAAACAAGCTTTTATTTTGATACAAGATAAATAAATAAATTACATAATTTGATATAAGATGATATAGTAAAACAAAACGATAATCGTTGGAAATGCCCTGGAATGCAGATAGTGGCGTTTTATTTCTGCCGTTCAGTCACTGGCGGCGCGCCAGCTGCGGTCGCTCCACTTCTCTCTCGCTGGGCAGCCACTCGCCTGTTTACATACTAATTCTTTAATTTAATATACAATATTGTTGTAAAATAGTATAACAATGTACGAAATCTTTGAATTAAAAATGTCAGTTCGTAATTCCTGGATTATAATGACATGTTTGTACGGTGGGCCAAGAAAGTGGTGTACCAGTTTAGATTTAGTTTCCTAGTCATTAAACATTACATCAAAGTTCAAAATTGAAAACTAAGAACAAAACAAATGTCACGTATCGTTCTTAATAATGAGATAATGGCGATAAAAGTTGTCAGATCTATCTGCAAGCGAAACTAACCTTTATCGTCTATGAATCTGCAAGCGGCATTCAACCTTAGGGGGGTTAACCAGTTCTTTGGCCGACCGTACACAACATGATCCGTAATCATATAAATTAGATATGTCATTTCGTGCTAAATATACCTTTGCGTATCCCACTTAATGTAAATAGTTAATCGCGATATTTACTGATTATATATAGATATGGTTTTGTAATATAAAATAAAATATACGTAGAAATAGGTAGAGCAGTTAACGTAGGTATCAAGATCGTGATACTACTCTCGGTCGATATTACTGTTTCTACATAATCCATCAAAGACCAATAATTGTAGGTATATGAACTCTTTAAATTTAATACATACTTAGATTTAATAATACGTAATCGTCGGAATGCATTTTATGTCCCTCATTATTTAAATCCGCATCACAAACTGTATCCGAACCACTTTTTTCGCGGAATTACGCCCACTTGCTATTTATTTACATTATTCTTCGATTCATGCATTCTTTTACTTATATTTAGTGTAGTCTGCTGTCAAAATATCGTCGTTCATTACAAATATTTTCGCCAGCCCATTATTTTGCTCCAGATTAATATGGTCCTTGTTTATCAATTTGACAAATTCATTTATATTAGTATTAGTCAATAATGAATAGTTTAGAGGGCTCGTAAATAAAAATGCATATAGTGACGATCAAATAAAGGAGACATCGTAAATATTTTCAGTCAGGAGTCCTTCGGAGAAGGCGGACCGTGAAACGATGACGGGGCAGTGCGATCGGCAGATCTCGTTACAATGGCTTAGGTTGGTACATTTTATAGAAAACCGAGGGCCGGTCACCGGCTCACCGGTGCTTATCGATATTATAATGGATAGCTCGGCCAACGGCGTTGTTACTTATAACTCGAAAATGCCACCCAGGTCGAACCCGTTGTCGGAGTGTTGCCCTCACTACGCGGACTTTTATTTTTCTTGAATAGACACGTTTCAATTAATACGACACAATCGTTTTCAACAAACTGTGGCGATAAAGCTTTTCGTTATAATTGTGTTCAAAAATTCTTCGTGTTTCTCTGAATTTAGTGAAAATTCTAGTAACAGGTAGCATTTATTAGAACATAGTATTAGCAAAAGAAAATAAAACATTTAAATGATAAACTCGTAAAACAAGCGTGAACTTAATAAAACTACTTTTTAGACATTTTTTTTATTATAAGCTTATATCACGTAATCTGTTAGTGGATATACATTTTTTTACTTTAGGAAGCGAGATAAAATTTAAATGAAATAAAGTTTTAAATCATAATTTTATGTAGTAACGAGTCTCCCACAAACGTAATTCTCTGACTCTCAGGTAAATACCTATTCCTGTACCCATACGGATCATCTAGCATTATCCAAAAGATTTCTTTATTACCGCCATAAAACATTGTTTGTACTGTACGTCGTTTTTGGAATACGACCTCATCTTGGTCGCAGATAAATCGTCGACAGTAAACCTAACACGAAGAGGCCGTAAAATTCTAATTTGAAACCGACCGAAGCGTCCTCGCCCTGCGCTAACCTACGAACAGCCCTATAATGGCTAATGCCACGTTTTTGGTATTTCATAAAAAAACAAGCAAACGACGGCGACTTCATCCGAGTAAATTTAGGAAAATGTGATCCCGTATTGGTTGTCGCGTGATGCTATAGAATCTGTAGCCTTCTTCCATAGACGGACAATCCAACACAATAATATATTTTTTAATTCGAACCAGTTCCTGAGATTTGCAAGTTCAACCAAATAAAAATAAACTCTTCTGCTTTATAATATTAAAGTATAGATGTTAGAGAAACACATTATTCGCTGTTTTTTATGTAACAAAGAGGTTCATTTGGACTAACACGGATCGCAAAAGCTTACTTAATAAAAAAAGCGCCATTCTTCATACGTTAAAATAATAAAAGAACGGTGCTAATCCGAAACATTAAATTCTCAAATACTCCTTAGGCATTACTATAAAATTTCAATCCCGGGGTTTAAATTTAAATATCCCAAATTCCAAAGTTTCATGTCGCCCGCGCATTATAAAAAATGTTTTATTATTTTAGTCCTTAAAATCTTATTAAAACATTTTTAATCATGCCAAAACAAAAACTACTAATATATTTCTTTATATCTTTAAATAAAGGTAATACTATATGCACTATACTTAATGGTTTTATGTACACTGAAAAATTTGCAAATGTTTATTTCACTTGAAATACAAGATTTCACAAAGAAATTGTAGACAGTAATCACTTAAAGGTTTGCCTTACTTCTGATGAAGTTACAGATACCTAAAATAAATTTATTTATTTTCAATATGAATAAGCGTTAAATGGCTCTATTTTCATCTAACATTGTAAGTACGAGTATATCTTGCGATAAGAAAAAGTTTGAATTCGAGAATCATGGATTATTTCGTATACAGTTCCGCTTGATGTGCAAGCAGCAAAATGTAACCCTAATTGCATTCTTATGGGTAGGCATGTGGCTACATTTTGTTCTCTTCTCCGGTCGACTTGTTTGGTTAAATGATTAGTTGAGGACTTAGATTTGTTGGGTTTAGTCAGTAAATGCGTTTTCACACTCGTAAATAAACACGGCAACAGCTACCTGTATCTAAACTGTTTTAAGTTTTAGATTAGAAAATCACGTATATCTAACTTCATTAAAAAGCTATGGAATTATTTAAAAATAATAGGATTTTGGGTGTTTATAAATTTCTTATAAACAGAGTCATGGGAAATCTATTAGGTATAGACAGACAGTAGTAAGAAGTCAATGTGAAATATTGGAATTCGTCATATAATTTAGTTTGTCTTACCAGAGCTTTCAAACATGAGGGCGCAATTATTGCTGCTATACAGCAGAAATAAATGTGATGTGGATGGCATTGCAGATACAGCATGAAGAATTAGGCTACCTACATTTGATTCCTAAAATTTCTGGTATTATACATTTTTCCAATAATCTTTTTTGTAATCGGCCAGTCCAGGGTCGACGACCGCGCGGAGGCTGCCAACGTAGCGGACCTATGCTCGGGCGCACCGTCCTCTATTATTGCCCTATACATGTTTTCTACTTTCTTTAGAGGTTAAACCTTCCAAGTGATTGTGCTAATCATTTCCCACATAAAAAATGCTGTGCTGTGAAAATCTGTTCAAAAAAGTTACACCGATCTTGACGAAAAAAGGTGGAGGTTCTATGTTCATATTTTTTTACATCCGTACCGATATCTTGATCAATTGTAGGACAACCACAGATGACATATTTTTTATAGTGATGGGAACTGGTCAGTGCCGCCGATAGACATTTGTTATCAAGGCAAAGTACTATTTAATCGTACTTTAAAATTACCACAGAAGCGTTGCTACCCCAGAGGACTAAGATGATTGACTAGTAAAGACGGAAACCATCCCAAAACCGAAATACAAGAATTGCGTCACGGAGGTTTATGAGAATGGCGGTGGTATCCATGCAAAAACTAGAAGTCTTACCACCTGGCAAACCACGTCTAGATCTGATGATGGGATCTCAGAGAAATCAAGCGTAAAAAAATTCAGGCATAAATTCGAGTGCCTGCCGTAAGAGCTTGGACAACATGCCGTTCGGGTATAACTTCTTTAACTGGACTTTAAACTCTAGTCCGAGGACGATTCGTCACTCAAATTATAAAAAAGCGAATTTAAATAAAAATTACATCAAAATCGGAAAATACCTAAGTCAATAATTGGTTTCTTAATTTTAATGTTCGTGTCTAATCAAATGCTTCCCTCTTTACAGAAAATATATTTGTTATTTTCAATCAATTACACAATTTAAAAAATCAATTACGTCATCATCAGACTATTGATGTAGAAGACATAGTAGGTAGTGATTAGCTATTTTAATAAAATTAAGACGTTTACGCAAATATATTAAAAATTATTTGTAGATTCCATCTATCCATTATAATCCATAAGTCCATAATCGGAACGGAGACGATCAACAAAACATGTACCTAACAACAACAAAATAGAACAAAACAATACGCAATAATAGCACCACCTAGAGTAAAGAAAGCAAGTAATGACGATAACTATACTATATCGTTAAGAAAATGGTCATTTTGGAACAACCATTCAAATTAATAAAAGAAAAATGGAGTAAGTTAAATTAAGAGCATAATCAAAGTTCCATAACTATCTTATATTTATTCCTTTTAATTTTATAAAACTTCAAAAAAAAATTGACTTGCTATCCTAAATCCTATCGCGGTTGTTCGGAACATTTAAAAAAATATTAGAGAGATCAGAATTTGAAAATTAACATCATCGGTCTTTTTTCATAAAAATTTAAAAAATATATATTTTAAAAATAGAGTAACCTAAATACGTATAATTTAATTAAATCTTGTATCAATGTCTATTTCCTATCCAGTGTCTATTTAATTTCATTATGATAGTTTCTTCAATCGAGTAGATATTCAAGAGCTTTTGTTGTTTGCGTAGGTATTTAGACTTTATCAATCACTTTAGTACATCACGTTCACGACATACATTACGTAGTGTACAACTTTTTATGAAAGAGCTACGTCGAAACGTGACGCCGCGTCGCAGTCGCTCTGCCGTGCCGATCGCCGTACGATCCCGCGCTCGCCCCTTCCCTTCTTCAATCCGAATCCATCAGTCAGTCAGTCACTTGACGGTACGCGCGAAAGACGGTTGTACGCGCACGCTTCACGACCGACATTCACGCGGACAACTGGGTCACGGGGTCCATATTCGTATTGACAATACTTATTTGTTTAGTGCTGTGAATGGTTTCAGTGGCAGTGCTTTTGAATCGTGATCAGTGGAATAACAAACCATCGGCTCTTTTGAAGTGTACGTGATGCGTGCGTGAGCGCAGCGCATGACGTGCTACGAAACGCTGAGAGCTTCGGCACCCGTCGCGGACGCCCCCATGGCGCACCACTTCGTTAAGTGGTGGCGCAACAAGTTCAGAAATGGATATAAAAAATTTAGCAGTAAGTATTGTCAGTGCTTCCTAAATGTTTTCGCCTATCGTTTTTACGAAGGCTAGTGAGTCCAAGGGTAGAGAATCATGCAGAGAAAAAAATAAGGTACGGATTTGCCGTAACTACCTACCTCCTTTCGTTACAAATACATTGTTTACGATTTTCAGAATTCATAGTAAATATTCTGTAAAAAATAATTGTTGACTTTTATGTTATACAACTAAAACATATAATTTGGCAATGTTTATTATTATTTGTCACGTTACTTTAAATACCATGGTTAGAAATTGGGACCAATTACGTAAAATAAAGCAGCACCTAAATATTTCTGTAATACCCAAACATTTAACATAGTTTAATCTATCACGAGTTGTTTTGAATAGGCCGTTTGGTCCTCATAATCCCAAACTCCGTTAACATGATTCGTAACAGGCTGAATAGGCCATTCGACTCATTATCTTAAACACCCATAGTTAAATAAATACGCAGGTGTTTCTTATATATTTCCATGTATCAACCAATAAATTAACGTAAATAGTGTATGGTATAGAATGTAATGTATAACGTAACTTACTTCATTGAAAGTTCTCATTTTGTAGTAATGATAAACAATGAATTACTTTGTTAAATTTAAAAACAAATTCGTAACTGAGATCAATTGAAATTGAATTGAAACCTTAGATTAAACAGGATATTTATGTAGGTGGATGAATGAATGGACTCCTGTGATACCTACGGGAATCAAACTATATAAAATCGTTTTGAATAGAAGTATAAATAAATTATTATTTAACAAGCCAAGTGCTGTAAATAAAATTACCTACATAAAAAAATTGAAACATCCGTTCTTGAAACGAGACTCCATCTAATATTGCTTCAAAGTGGACCGAAATCCCTTTGATCTTGTTCTATTTAGTTACGAAATGTGCGTTGAACACTTCAATTATAAAACGATACCAACATTTTTCGTTTCAACTTACTCGTACACCCGTCAAACGGAGTACGTCTCACGTAGACTTCAAATCCAACCCGTTTTCAATCTTATGCTCTTATTCATAAACACTACCTAATGGGATTTCGTGAATTAAAATGATTATAATATAGTTTTAGACGCAAACCGAGTCGCGGCGCTCATTTGATTAACTTCAAAGAGAAAAGTTGAAAGCGCGTCGCCGAACCGGAGACAATGATACCTTTTATTTGACATCAAAGAATTCTCCGCCCCTCAGTTTAAAGCTCTTCTCATATACGTAGTGGGTATGGATACTACCTATGTGTAGCTCCACAATTTATAGTAGGCAGCGGACACAAAGAAATATTCGGAGATGGGTTATGCCTCCTGCCCTATGTTGTATAATTTAACATGGATGAGCGACCTTGTAGTGCTGCCATGGCATACGGAACAATTACTCTACTACCCTTCAATATTTTTCAAATAACAAATACAGGTAATAGATTAAAAGATACACACACATAGTTTTAATTAATTATACGTCTTCTAAGGTAGGTACTAAGTAGTTAACACAAAAACAATTAGTTGCAGTTCATAAATTATAAATCCTTTTATAGTAATACTCATTAATCATTACTTGATTATCTTTTAATACCACTGCGGGCAACCTAAAGGGATTTAATATAATCTTAAGAATTAAAATCACAGATTACTTGCTATCTCTTTTAGCTACTATATCTACTTCGCAGAAATAAATTATTACCTATTTCTGTATTGATTTGTTATATTTAGGACAATTGTAATTACGCAGCAATAAAAATATTGTACATTCAACAATCCATCTAAAATCCGTCTTAAAGAGATTTAGAGCTAAGCTGGCAGCCTTTTTAAAATTTTAAGTTCATTATAAATTTTTGAAATGCATTTTACAAGTAATGTAAAGTCCACTAAAATAATTTAATTTATAAATATTGATCGGTCATTAACGGACATTTTTAATTATTACTTTAGAAAGAGGCCCCAAAATTCTTGTGTGCCAAAAGCCCCGGCATGGCTTAAAACGTCCCTGCTTGCATATAAACCGATAAAGATGAGCTTTACGTAAGTCCAGTGGAGCGCACTTCATTTCAAAAATGGATTTATTTATCGTAATCACAGGCAATTTCATTTATTAGTACAGAAATCTCTAATTGTTAATACGAGTAGGTAGCTGTTTGATTCAGCTTTAAATAATGATAAATCCTTTAAACTTTTTAGAAACCCCTTGTATCAGTCTTATCCGTGATAATTTTTTTACAACATATTATCCTTTCATTACATATACTTCGTATACTTTCAAGTAAATACTTAAAACTATAAATATTACAGCCAATCATAAATCCTTACATACATAATAAATCATACTAATCAATCAATCATTCAACTTTGCTGAATAATTTCCTAGACAAATTATTAATGCCAAATCATGCTTGTACATGTACATACACATCACTTTCGATTGCATTGTTATTTACAAAATAAAAGAGCAAACAATCTACGTACTCATTTTATAACTGGAAAATGCAGCAACAGTATCTGGTGCCCAAGAATATAGTAATCCTTCCTGAGGCCAATCTTTAAATTACCATGCTATAACTATGTATGTGTATACATAGCATGGTCATAATTGTTACAGCTAGTCTTTGATAGCGTTATACATCGTAGAATCAAATAATCGAATGCTGAATGATTTTGAATACTATATAGACGGAGGTACGAAGTTCGCCTTGTGTAAATATGGCTGGCAACTTCTACTTTCCAAACGGAACATAGGAATTGATTCACGTATTAAACCGCCTCCCTTGTTATGAGGGTGGCGATGATATATTCTTGATCGAATCATTCTTACAATAAATGAATTCTACAACTTTTGAAAATGGCCTTGGTTGAGTTCAAATAGATTTCGAAATCTTTAAAAGATATTGCATTCAGAAATATAGCCAAAACATATCATTAAAACAGTTCGATACGTATCATTTACATTCCTCATTTCTTCCTGCGATTCGGTATACACATTCATCACTAACTTTTAATTAGTTAACACTCATTATTTATATTTAGTTAATGTTAAAGATAATATTTCCGTAACCTCGTTATTCCGTCTTTCCTTGAAATGTAATCACTAAACCCGAAATTCCCTATATAACAATATGAAGTAGTTAAGCACATAATTCTTAATGTCCCCTTCTTTGTAACTTTTTTGAATATGGCTGTAACTCGTGATAAATACTTATATAGACCTACTGTACTAGCAACAATCGTCTAAGAATTGTTTTAATTTCAAGCAGTGGCAAAAATCACATCGATTCTATATTAAAACCACAAATGCATTTTGTATACAAGCAAATATTTTTTCTGTGATGATTGTAAGCGCAATCATAACCGGATAAAAACCTATTTCATGAATACATAAATGCGTAACTAAGTGGTATACCCTAGATATCTCGCTTAACATGTATGTTTGTATCTACGTACCTATGAATGTGCAATAGGAAGCAAAGTGCAGTGCAGTCTAATTACTTAAGAATCGCGTATTTACTGCACCTACACCGCATTTAATGTAATTACGTTGCTTTAAGTATCTTTACATATAAATCAGTTATATCTTATTGCAAAGCCTGACATTTTATTGCACTATTGCTATTGCAGTGTCTACAATATCTTAAGATCTAAACCGACTTCAATAAGGAAGAGTTCCTATGTTCATCTGTAGGTATTTTATTTTAGTAGGTGGTAGAACTCATGTAGTTCGACCGGGGAGGTACCACCGCCACCCTCATAATCCTCCGTGAAGCA
>DWNR01000561.1:0-18954 GCA_018250455.1 Polygonus leo | reverse complement strand
GCGCATCACGTAAAAACGGCTTAACGGATTTTGATGCCAATTTGACTAATCTGTCGAGACGATCCCCGGCCGTGTTTAAGGCTATAAAAATTCAACCCCTAAAAGGAGGGGTAGCGGGCGGAGCCGCGGGCACAGCTAGTATAATATAATTATGTATGATTTAAGTACTTAAGTAAAATATATATATTTTTGCAATCGATCTAATCGATTTACATGCTTATATGTGCAGGCTTATCAATAAATACTACGTATGTTTGTCGTAGAAACAATCATACGCATGTGTAGTAAAAGTTCAACATAACTAGTCAACACAATGTATATGTATTTATTAAGGTGTGTCTACACAAGTGCACTTTTATATTCAATTTGCATCTTCCTACGGGTTCGGCCAACGGGTTCGTGTGCGTCATATTGAGCTCTCTAGACGAAACACTATTGAAATATAAATGGTTTTTGGAAGTAATTTGGAAGTTTTGGACTCATTTTCTTATATTTGAATTACATTTTAGAGTAATTCAAACATATCCATCTTGACGACTCATCGAGACGTACAGGTGTAGACGATGAGCTGCGCAAGATGAGTAGAAAAGTGAAAGCGCACCTTGAACATGAAAGGGCTCTGGTGTGGACATACCATAAGAGATCTCAATGTAGGGTAATGCTCATTGTAATATTCATTATCATTATCAATTAAAATATTATAAATGTGTATTTTCCTCGTTTTTTATTAACCCAACGAATATCATAACTCATACCTACTATACATATCTTTTGTTATATTAAGTTAAAATATTAATTAACTACTATGATTGGTCATACATACAAGAA
Source organism: Polygonus leo (assembly GCA_018250455.1). Lineage (NCBI taxonomy): Eukaryota > Metazoa > Arthropoda > Insecta > Lepidoptera > Hesperiidae > Polygonus > Polygonus leo. Next base: position 18,126 of record DWNR01000561.1, on the reverse strand, counting down.
ACTTGATTTTTTTAGAAGTGTGGGAACACCTATATCCCTAAAATAAAGTAACAAATAAGAAATAATCCTTATTATTAAACAAAAATACCCTGTGTATTAAAATACAATTCGGAACAATGTCTATGAATGCTGCTAAACCCGATAATAGGATAGTTCTAGTATTTGATGTGGATATTACATTAATTATTGAAAGAATTAATTTGACATTTCATTACTTAACATTATAAGTACTTACCGTAAAATAAAATATGCCTTACATTTCACTAAGAATGACAATCAATGAAATGACATCAATACGAGCGTGAAATACAAACAAGCGACAAAAATTTGCTGTAAAATGTTTAATTACGAATATATCATTTAAATGGATGATTTATTAATATCACAAAAAAAATGAAAAAGTATAGATATGTTATAAAAGTATTTTTTATCGTCTTAAAGTAGCAAACAAGCGTGCGGTCCACCTGATGATAATTGGTCACTGCCGCTCATGGACAGTAGTGATCATCCCCGAGTACGATTAAATTGGTACTTGAGGTTTACCACAGATGCGTTGCTACCTTTGTCGACTAAGATGTAGGTATAGTAAAACAATAAATTGCTTCACGGTGGATTTTTAGGGTGGTATCTCCCCGCTCGAACATGAGTTCTGCCACCTGGAAACTATCATAATATTACAAAATCTTGTTGCTGATATTACAGCGCGTTTCGAAATATAGATACATATTTGTAGTAACAGTGACTAATACAACTTTAAAAAATTAATCATGAACAGGGTTAATGTTCTTTCTATAATGTTCTTTCTACAATCACTTGTGCAATTACATTTCGCAGAAGCCACCATGTCAATTATAATTAAATAATTTCCGTCCATTAGTTGCCCGATTTTGTTATGCTCACTACAAAACCGTGAGTGAATGAGTGGATATTTTAAGAAACTAAAGGTCGCCTTGTGCTCGAAATTCGACCATAATAAAAACAAATTAAAAAAAATTAAGACTTAAATAAAGGAAACCGTTTTTATATGCTTTAACTTGGCTTTGTATGTATGAATATGAAGGAATCTTGCAAATTAAACTTGACCTACTCCCCTATGGCCGAATAACCTGAAATTTGGTACACACGCATCTTGGTATCTTGTGACAAAATTAATATGACATTATTACAAATTCAAAATGGCGATTTAAAAAAACTAATTAAAATATAGTTAAAAAGACACTAAAAACACGCTTTCGCTAATCACGTCCAGAGGACATCTGAAATAAATGCATCTCTTCATGTCACGTACAATGTATAAAATTGGTATTTGTGCGAAGCAAATCTATGGATTAGGACCTGGCAAACGTTGTTCTGCCATATAATCACCCATTTCGGAGGACTTCACTGAGAAAAACTTTAGATTTTTATATATAACATTATTACCATGCGCAAAAGTTACTGTACGTATTCCAAGATAAAGTAAGTACCTACCCAATACGGTACAAGTATACGGCACCATTATATAATTAAACGTAGTATTCATTGTAAAATTAGCAATGCTAATTTTAGAATTAATATATCAACATCAGTAAATGTTTGTAAGTATTGAATTATTCCAAATAAAACTAATACATATATAACGGCTTATTAGAAGCGTTATATTGTAAAAAGTTAAAAATATAAAGAAGGTACCAAACCTATATCATGGCATTTATCAATAACTTTCATAACATTGTCGTGCTTAGCGTAGGCGTATCGTACTAAGGCTTTTTCCTGCATTAACTACGTGCACAGATGTTGTCGTTCCCAGAGGGTAGCCGTTGAGATATAGGGATACCTCCACCCTATTTTCCATACGAAATAACACTTATCTCTGTGCTTAGTTACTATCTTAACATTAGCGAACAAAGTACAGAACATTTTGAAAAAAACGGGAATTGAAGAAAAGCGTGAGTTGAATACGCGTGGCAAACGTGTCGAACGCTTATCATGTTATTTAGGTACAGTTTTAAATTTGTCTGATCTGATCCAAATCAGTTTGAGGTACCTACCTAAATAAAATAACATACGCAAAATCAAATATAACATTGTACTTAGTAAGAAAAAGATTTTTTTCAAACAAACCATATTATTTTAAAAGCACAGAATTCATTAAGATATTTTTTTAACCTATACTAAGTAATAAATTACAATTTATTGTATTTTTTCATTGGGCTGCGTAGTTATAGAAATTGATATGTGACAGTCGAACAGACAAACGAGTGATATAGGATATTCTGAGCCCTAAATACTACTACCATTGCGCTATATACGCAAAATGCTACATGATAGTCCTTAAGTTTGACAAGACAATCGCTTTTACCTCCGTCCCTATAATTACGTGCTAACATTATAGGGTTCAGGAATAAAAAATACTGAGACTGTGGTTCAGGGGAGGTTTCGATCAATAAACTAAGCTGAAAGGGATTGGTTGCAGATGTTGTTTCCCAAGCCCGCCTACGCCGTCGCAAACATTGAATGAAAATTCGTTTTCCGTTCACGACAGAACCACGAACAACTCAATTCTTGTTAATAACCGGTACGCTGTAGACATGCGGTATAAAATTATCGAGCGGACCACTACTGAATAACATAATTGGTTTTTATTATTTAACATGTCATTTCATTTTGTAAACTTGTACCTACTATTGCTACTGCTCAGCTGCTACTATTACTACTACACCAAAGCTACAGAATGAGAGATAAAATTTCGTATGTTCAAATCCGTGATATTATTTTACATACAATACAAATACTCTTTACAAAATAATAAAAAAAATACAGTAGGGTATACAAAAGGCAGCCCTATCGCTAAATGAGCGATCTCTTCCAGGCAACCAACATAAAATATAAATGAAAGAGAGGTAAAATAAGGGTAGTGGTGCACAAACAATATAATTTACAGTAGCAGATCTGGAAATAATAATAATATTAACCAATAAAGCGTGTGATACAACTGGTAGTCAAGGTAATGCAAGATAATATTCTTTTATCTGTTTTTTAAAGCTGTCTAATGTTTTAGCGCGTCGTATGTTAAGAGAAAGAGAATTCCATAAACGCACAGCTACTATGGAAAAAGATTTGGAATAGAAGGAGGAAGAATGCATCCTTATGCATTAGAAAGTAGTGAAAGAATAAATGAAGATCGATGGATATGATCATGAGACTGAAAAACAAATTTGAAGCGTTCTTTTAGATAAGGATAAGCTTTCTTTAGTAATACTTAGTAATAACTCTAATATCACGATAGCAACCGGCATCGGCATAGTCGAGGATAGGCAGAATTAGAGATTGAGCTATTGCAATTTTAGCAGCTATCGGAAGAAAGTTTTTAAATATTTGAAGTAATCCTACAGATATAAAGCAAATCAGCAGCAAATATTTTTTTGGTTACCGAGTCAATCTGAGAACCCCACATGAGTGACCTATCCATTAGAACACCCAGATTTTTTACCTGCCAAAACTCCATTAAATTTTACTGATGGTAAGCTCACCCAGTCTAATTTGGATATTAACCTGGATCTTCCAATCAATATTACCTGGGTTTCTGAACAGTTTATTCTGAAATGTTAATTAATTGGATAGCATTATTTAAATCAAGTGAAGCTTGTTGGTAAATTTGGAGGTCTGCATATATCGCAAATACGTTCGTAATTCCAACTTAATTAGTTATCTATCTTATCGCAAACCTTAACAAAATGGTCACCGTAGGGGAAGGTACTCTCTCTGGAGGTACACCAACACTAATTTTCATTATGTCAATTCGTGTCTGAGTATCATCCGCCAACCACAATCTTCCGTTTTTTATTCCGTAAAAACATGGAATATGGATATTTAATTGCATAAGTCTCGTGTAGAATATTGGCCTTGTTGCTATTTTATTGCCTCGTAAAGCCTCGAAAGTTTTACCCGAGAATTTTGTAGGAATTGGGGAAGCATTGCTTTATTTGTTTATACCAAAACCGCTTCACGGGGCGTAAGATAATATACAACAAATACGTCATTGAAACAAAAAAAAACTATCTGTTGATCTGATACCAACGAAACTTCACAGAATCACCAACTAGGCCAATCTGAAAAATTCCTGAAAATTTCATCGAAATCGATCGAGCCGTTTCGGAGTTTATAGGATACATATACACACACCGCTTTTATATTATATTAAGGAATGTTGTCAAAAATAGGAGGAAAACGTGTGCGAAATTTTAACTTTGTAGCCCTAAGGGTTTGGCCAATGCGTCTGTATAAAACTTTCATCCCTTAGCTCTTATATAACTTACTATTTTTGCCGTTCTCAATCCAAACAAATCTTCATGCAAATACGTTCAAGGATTACGATTTACGACGATAAAAAAACAACGGGTTGAATATTAACGTTGTGCATTTTTGATATTTTTGGAATGGTTAGGGAATAATTTTGAATGAATTGCTTTAATTATCAGTATAAAAGTGCTATCATTTATGTAGTAGATTTCAGTTTATAATTTATATTTTGTCTAAATTTATTATAATATAATTATTATATTTTAATTTATTTTTAATCTAAATTCGCCGCGCGGTACAAAGAGAGGGGATACTTTCTCTCCTACGCCGCGCTGGCGGTCTACTCTCCCTGCATCTTATGAATTTATGATCAGATTAGTGTCCTGATACGAGTTTATTTTCTGTTACCCATCACAAAAAGTGCACAACGCCGCTAAAGAAGTTTTCACTTCAAAAGTTTCATATTAATGTTAATCCCCAATTTAACGCCCTTGGGAGTTGAATTTTGGAAAATTCTTTCTTAGTGGATACCTTTGTCATGAGAGGAGTGCAAAAATTTAAGTTTCTAACCCTAACGGTTTGGCTTGGCGTTGATACATCAGTCAATCACCGTTGCCTTTTATATACACTAGCAAGGCGACCGAGCGTCGCACGGATATTTTTAACATAAGCAGCGCCATCTATTGTTGAACAACTTAACTTCTCGTTGTTCATTGCCTGAAAATACGGATAAAACGACGTTTTCTAAAAATGAAACCTAGCTAGGTCGATTTATCACCCTTGAAACCCCCCAAATCCAAATTTTCAAGAAAATCGTTGGAGCCGTTTTCGAGATCGTTGGCATATACCAGTATATATTATATACAAGAATTGCTCGTTTAAAGGTATGAGGTAGATTGCATTGTTCTTTCACACCGGTGAAATAGAACCGACTTCAAAACAAACTAAAAGTGGATAATTACTTTTTGAGGTAGTATATAAACTGAAGAAGAAGATGCTTGCAGCACTTGAGCTTGAGACCAAGATGCCCAAGGCAGCACAAAGGTATTGTGATTTTATAGAGTACCTGATTTACCTTCGAAGTCCATGGTCAATACTTAAAAAAATAATAATCAATATTATGCTTCAGTACACTTTTCATATAATTTATGAAAAGTATATGGTATATATTCGAGATTACACTGAACATACAGCAAAAAGAATTATGAAGAATCGGCTCATAAACAAAAATTCTATCCCTTCACCACAATCTTTCTATTAGATTTCACGATGACCCTGGTGTATCTTTAAAGTCCAAAGTCAAATAACTATGAAGAAACGAGACCTCTTGTACTTAATCCAGAACAAAAAGAATTGTCGAAATCTGTTCATAAACAAAGAAGTTATGCGGAAACATGTTGGACATTACCCATTGCAACTTGAGGGGTTGGAACTATGAAAAATGTCTGGCTAAAGAGGAAACATCATACTCATCAATCATAATCATCATTACAAACAAACATACAAAGTTAGAAACTGGACCTCTTTGTAATATTAGTATAGATATAGATTTTATTGTGTACCTTCCTCTATGAATTTAAGCTATTCTATTGCTTTTGTTTACTAAAGAAATTTATAAACAACAAATATCAAAGTAAATTCCTACTAATATTATAATCGCGAAAGTTTGTAAGTGGATGTTTGTTACTATTTTACGTAAAGCTACTGAATGGATTTTAATGAAACTTTCAATAATATAGCTTATACATCACAATAAAACATAGGCATACAATATTTTCATATATTTTTTTAAGGCAGAACAACATTTTCGGGGTCAGCTAGCACAATATAAATTTATTTCATTCAATTATATATTGTTAAAAGAATAATAACTTCGCCAGGTGGTAGGACTGGTGTGGTTCGCCCGGGTGGAGGTACCAATACACCCTCAAAATCTTCCGTGAAGCAATTCTTACGTTTCGGTTTGGAGAGGCGTGGTTGCCGGCCATATTTGCATGCATACGAGGCGAACATCTTAGTCTACAGACATAGCAACGCATCTGTGATTAACCTCGATATGCTTCAAAAGTGCTAGGAGTTGATTACTAATGTTCATGAGGAAAAGTGACCACATACCATCAAGTGCAATATAGCGTACAGTGCACTTGACGTTTGCTACCTTTGACCAATAAAAATATTAGACATGTAAAATTGGAACCTCGTAGGTCTAGTAAGTAGGCTAGGGTTATCGGAAGGTCAAAGGTAGCTAAATGATGCATGCAAATGCACACTACCGCTTCTTCGAATCAATTTGTCGCCCACAAATTAACCATAACAATATCAGTCAGAATGCCGACGACCTGAGGTCAAGGTTCGCTGCCTGTACACACAGACTTACTTTACTATTTTTTTGGGGGTATGTATTTATTTTGTTTGACAATTTCACTCCTTTAACTGAATTTCAAATTTAGTTATAGTCCTTTGACATCATATTATTTGAGGTTTTACTAATATGTAGTTTATTTTTATTTTCCATTATAGGCTTCCAGTCTATGTTAGGTTTATAATAAAATAAAACACATGATTATATAAATAAATAACTTGGCTTCTTTATTGACTGTACCTGTACTTGAATAAATAACAATTTGAGTAATTGAGATCTAAATTACTACAAGAGGTATTAATTACAGCTAATACTTAAATATACATAATTATTAAGCATCATTATTTTACAGTATACGGCCCCTGAGCAAAGTTATAAAATTAAGTTTACAAGCAAAAAGTAGATTCAACTACCAACATTTTGCAACATAATTATTTTAATTAAAATTATATAAAAGAGTTAACTTACAGAAAAATATAATTGTACCATCACACAGACATTTCGCTGGACTCCTGGCTCCAGGAAAACAATATCGTACATAAAACATTTGTCCAAAAAAACGACATCATAGCATATTTTTATCTGCTCAACTATGTTTTTACGTTTTCGTTACGAAGTCGGAAAAATGGATTGTAGTTTTGAGAGCCACGTACATTTATTATGTAAAAATGAATGCATATACATACTAAGAATTAGCATTATTTGGTTTATAGATATGTGAAAAAAAAGTTACAATGATAACAAAGATAAAAAAGTACAAAGCAAAATATAAAGATGGGCTCTGAAGTACACCTTAACATTTAATAACGAGGCTTAATGTGAACAATACCTAACAATGTTCAAAAGATTTTATTATAGCTAGTTCTAACCACCTTTAACATACTACGTAACTATTAATTTTACTAGTGCCTAAAGTCCCAAATTTTCTTACATTAACACTTGTTTACTCGAATCCTTGTACTCTTACATAGTCGTTGATTTTTCTTATGTTTAGAATTAGTGGGCACGACAGTTTTTCAATGGAAATCTTACGGAAGAGCAGCTTCCTCCAATTAGATCCCATAGTAGACATTTGCAACATTAGAGGAATTAATTGGAATCTAACGGCCACACGCAAACAAAATGATGGGAGTTACTACTAACGGGACTATATTTATGACATGGACTATACCTGGAAAAAATCTTAAATAAATAAAATATACCTTTTGTAGTAGGGAATGGATACCTGGTGCATCACAAGCGGCACACATTCACACAAGTTGTCTGAGAGAACAAGTAGTTTTATCGTTTGTGTTTTGATCAATTTTACTATATAAGTGTACGTGCGGGTAATAATTTCAACATTATCAAAAAGTTTTAAGTGCGCGTGCCTAAAGTGCTCTGTTCCCTTGAGTTTGGTGTGTGGGTAATTTTATCATAAACAAATAAATGTAGGCCAACTATGTGAACTCTATAATGGGCAAGAAATTAGTTAATGAAATAAAGCTTATCGTTATTATAATATTCTACTCTATAATGTTAAGCACTTCTGAAAATGAATTACTCATACATCTTCTACAAACTACTAAGAGTTCTTCGACTGACTAAAAATTAGGTGCTTTATATATGATTAGTGTTGGGTCTATCTTCTTACTACAAAGGGATCTTACTTCTTACCCCCTATTAGAAAAAAAAGCAAAAGATCCTCAGATGTTGCACACGTCTATGAAGGACTATGTTCAAAAACCAATACAAAGTTCATCGACCTATTTGCCAGTTTATCAATTTTAAACAAATGATCCACTTAACAATTACATAACAATTTAACCAATGCAAAGCTAGCGATATAAGGCACTCCACTTCAACTTTAAAATTAATATGATGCTGTAGGCAAAAGACCCAAATCCAGCAAGCGCCTTCAATATTATTTATATATCTGAATACGTCCTTTGGACAACCACATGTACACTCGAAAGCAGTCTTATTGTCAACGTTTGTAATGTAAATGGAAGAACAAAACGTGTTCAATTCTAATTTACATTACATGTGTAACTGTTGTTGTATGTAAAGTATCACTATGACCAAGTTAAACATTATTTAAGCACATCTGAAAACTATGTAAGTATCACAATTCGATGGTAACACTATGAAAAACAATTACTTCTCTACAGATAAAATACTAACGTGGGCTTTGAAATACTGGATAATATATATGTTTTAAAAGTAATAATAAACTTTACGATATTGCCTGCATGTATGTATGCGCTATAATCAAACTTAATCTATTGTCTGGAAGACGGAGGTGGCCTTGATAAAGTGCAAGGAATACGCTGGCGTAGGTCTAGTGCAAATCGTAAATTATAAGCAGTGTATTGTATTAACTATAACGTTGTATTAACATTATTGCTTTTAACGACGGTCTATAGACATCCAAGTTTTATGGGATTTAGTTGTTATGGAATGCAAAAAAGTTTTGATTGGTTCTTTTAATTTTTTTCGATTGTACAATTCATGATGATTTTTACTCAAGCATCAACTGATATCATAACTAAATCTGCCTGTTTTTTTTATTGATTAGATACATATTTTCCCAGATCTGTAAATAAGCCATGTCTGTGAAAGCCGACGGAGTTTATCAATTATTCAACGACATTCAAACACAATATGAACTTTGACCAGAAAATAATGCAATAGTGACTGCGTTAGCATTATTGTTAAGATCTTCCTACGAAATTGCTGTTTTGTTGAACTGGCCACTACGTATAAGAATTGGTTTGACTTAGAATTCTATATTCAAATAAATGTTATGTTTAACACGTGAGAGTTAAAAGTTTAATAGCTTTTATTTAGTCAGTTTTAACATCATAAATGTTTGTTAATGGAGAATTAGCAAACGAACTTGCAATCCACCGAATATGCAGTGGATATCGTGCGCACGTATACCGACCAACGAACACAATTGAAGAAAAAGAAAGAAGAACGAAAAATTGTATCTAAGATCGACAACCGATATGGCTCCAAGTCAATGAAACCATTTATATTAAATTTTACAATTCATATGGACTAAAATTAATCATAAAATTACAAGAATATTGTAATTAATTTCAGCTTTACACTTCTTTAAGCGCGTTTAGGAAACACGATGAATGTATTTTTGGAATGATTCCGCATATTTAAAAACGACGCATAAATATGGCTAATGAATGTCGCAAGATTTGCATATCTAATTTTATTTCGCATAAGTGTTTTTGTAATTGTAATTATTTCAAACAAATAATAATCTTACATTCAATTATAGATTATAGTTACTTATCTTACTTATTCATTTGTTAATTGTATTTAAGGTCTTTGTATCATTATGTTATACATTTTCTTAAGAACTTATTGCACGGTATTATTTTTGTTACAATGAAGTACATACTTATATCTGCTTACGTTTGTACGTAAGCACACACAGACATTTTTTTTATTTATACATACAAAACAGCAGTTTCATGTTAAAGACTATAAATTGGCCGTTCACGTGAAATTAAAGTGTTACTGATACGTACCTCTACGTAGTCCGGATAATATTCCTACGATATTTTTGTTTGCTGTTGCATTGGAGACTGTTAAGCAGGTTTGAAAAAATTTATATTTTTTAAGTTGACATTGGGGTCTCTGGGGGCATTACGGTCTCTGGCTAGAGTAAGCTGATAACAATAATAACTGATATTGCAAGAGTATCAATTCTGACATTTCATGATCAAATTGATCGTGTGCTGTCTGAAGGAGGTGTCAAGAGTCCCAAATCGGCATGTTTGTATGAGAAGAGTTATGGAAGTGGAAGAAGCTAGGCAAGTAGGTATGTCAGAACCGTGCCATTTGGCACTCGATACTCTCTGCCTATTCCGTTAGGGATTTGGCGTGAAGATATGAGTGTGTGTATCAATTTTGAAACCGAATCATAAATGGCGGCCAAACACATGATATACTTACGCCACATATCCGTCTCTTTTTTCACTGTACAATGTTACATTTGAACAAAAACTTGTAAATTAGTTTGACTTACAAAATTAAGTTTCAGTTCAACGGTGTTTTTTTATTAATGTACAGCTTAAGTAAGTCCTCGCCGCAATATTTAGATATTTAAGGACATATAAGTCATACTGTATTAATTTAGTGCAGGTTATTCAATTTCATTTATTTTGTAAATATTTAGAGAAAAAAAAACATATTTGTGCCGAATGGACAGCGAATAGTAAAAGTAGAAGCTTTGCTGCCGCCATTTTAGATTAGATTAAATTCCTAATTAATTTTGATTATACCTGTTTTACATCAGCTATAAGTCAGAAAAATACTTCTAAATAAGTATAACGATAAGGGAGACTGGACTTCAATTTAGAAATGAATTGTTTCGTTAGTCTAGGCCTATGAAAGTCAGAAATGTGTTATGACAGCTATACACTGTTTAAAAGTAAGCTAATTAGGCGATATTAATAAATTAATAATTCTGAATATAAAGACACTACGAACAGCGTGCTTTACAGCAATATACTACGTGCTTTTCCATGGCTAGTTCTTCTAATTTGCTACTACTAATCCAATACTCGTGACAAAAATATCAAAGTATTTAAATACCTATTGCTACTGCTATGCTTTAATAAGTAATATGTTAATAGGGACGTCTTTTGAAATGCAGGTAAACGAGTAATTAAACAGTGCTCATAGTATTACATCACGAGAGTAGGTAAAAATGAAGTGTGCATTTTATATAAGACCTTAATTCTCTTTCGGCTTCACCATAGGAGGACATAATGATCGTACAGCATTTTTTACGAGAGGCTTGTATAATACCGCCCAGGGCAAGAATATAAGAAAACCTGAGAAATATAGACTATAATAAATGCTCCACCATTTGGAGAACACCTTGAGATCGAAAGGTGCCAAGCTCCAACCCATAAATACAATTGTATACATTTTAAGACAAAAGTACATTAAATATTTTGCATTGCTTTGCCACAATTTGTGATAAATCTCCGTTTGGCTTATAATTTTTTCTAACTCTTTTTCCATGTATATTATGATAAATTCGTTGAAGAAAGTCATGTAATATCCAGACCTGGTGCCGTGCCAGAGTGCCAGAAAGAGTAAGGTGAAAAATTGACTGAGGTTACGGTTACCGAGGAACTTGAGTCTCTTGTATATGTACTCGGCTGCGAAGTGGTTGGTGTTGCAGTTGAAACTGTCAATGTAGTGCTGGAACTTGGTGGCACTCTCGAAAGTCATGAGTCTAATATTGTTGCACCCATCCCATTTTGAAATCTCACTTCCTTCGGTCTTCTCAGTCCCATTGTAAGATAACCCAAAACGAATGCTGGAAGCTGGAACAAAAATTTACTACAGTAGCACCAAGCATACATGTCGGACTGTAAGGCAGACTATAAGTTACATTTTTATCTAAATACAGATTCATTAAGTTTTTGCGTATTTCATAAAAAATATAGCTACGAGATTAAAGCAATTACGAGAAAAAAACAACCAAAAATATATTGAAAATTATTGACGTATTGCAAAACAGTTATTTGGTGTTGGAAATAAGCATACACGATTACTTTTCTTCAAATGGTTTTAGACGCGTCTGCTTTCTTGTTAATTAAGGATAAAAAATATTCAGACGATTACCTTCAGTCAACAACCAACATGAAATGTATTTGTAGAGTGCGAAATGAGCCCACAGGCCGCAATAAATATGCCGGTAGAAGATAGATGTGTCCCAAAACTCATCCGACATCATGTATTTCATACTGAACACTGACACTAAAAAAAACAATTAGGTTAGACTGTTTCACTCTAGTATTCTGAGTATAATCAGACAATTATATTTAGAATTACTAACCTCCAACCTGGAAGGCTACTAAATACGCTACCCCTTGGACCAATCTCTTAATAGCATAATTTTCGTAAGTTGCCGATTCCTTATCAAGGGGAAACTTGTCGGAGACAAAGTCAATGTATCTTCGGAACGAAAATATTGGTCCTACGAGGAAGCAAGATGGAAAATATACGAATCCAATGAGTTCCATTAAGCTAGGGGGTTCAGTGAGAGCGGTTATTTTGTTGTTGGCAGATAATTCTTGGCCCTTTAAGAGTTTTTTGCCATCCCACAAATCAAAAGACAAGGCAATAAGTTTTAAGGTCAATACACAATGAGGCATTGTCCAAGTAATGTCATAATCTTCTGACTCTGTCATGATATATCCAATCAATAGATACGACATGTTAAAAACAAATGTGACTATGACATTTGACTTGCCCGGCCCAAACAACATTGTGGTGAAATAGATAACGACGACAGGCACAGCATTGTGAAACATGGCTAGACCAAAGTTATAAAATGCTAAATCCACTCCAGTTATAATGAAGTAAAGATTTCTGTATTCCTTGTAGCCTCTTACATGTTTATGGTATACTATAGCTAAAGGATATGCTATTAAAATAGACAATAGAAGCTTCAGTGCTGGCTCCGTTGTACCAATCAAACTTGCTGCAAACGGTACAGGAGAGAGCCCCACCCATCCTAGCAGTGACATAAAGAAGCCAAACATCTCCTGTAAAAAAAAGAAAAACAGTTTAATTTTTATCAGTATGTCTAATGCCTATTATGTAACAGTAAAATGAAATAAAATGAAATGAAATGATTTATTGCACAAATTATGTTAAATTACAAATCAAAACAAAATTTGAGAACTAGGCGGTATTGCAATATTATTATTTTATGTGGCGTTATTAGTATTTAATCGACCTAATATTACCACCGCTTCCCAAGGTGTTATTATTATGGAAAAGAAGCGGCGCAAAAAACTCCATAATAGACAACAATTATTTTACATACTATTATAAGGATAAAATATTACATTAAAATTCCAAATATTCATGTATATAATAGAAACAATTATTATCAATCAAATATTTTCTCAATTTATTTTTTAAATAAATTCTCGTTACTTATCGTTTATTTCTTTCGGTAGATGATTATAATGTTTTATTGTCACACGATGAGTATTTTTTGAATTACATTTAATTTTGCCGTGGGTAAAACAAGGTCGTCTTTATATATTTTATACACATCTATTTGTGTTTTGTATTTTTCTTATGAAAAACACTTTGATTTCTTCAAATAAATTAGCATATTTCAAATATGTAAAGGCAGGCTAACGTTATTATTTTCAATTGTTTGAAGTGTGGCTTATAACTATTGTTGCGTAATGTTTAGGTACAGTTCAATAATATACTATATTCATATACTTTATTAGAAATAAATAGTTATTTTAGCAATAATCTCACAAAAACATATTGGTAATGGAGAATAAGCCATTTCGTGAACTACCTATATTGGAATTGTTTCTTAAATTTGGAATGCTAGATGAACATCAATATAAAACAATTCTAGAGGAGACCATGTTATCTTTATATGAGTATTGATTAATATTAGGACTCTCCAACAGGATAACAATATAATTATACAAATAATAAATTTATTTTCAACAAAGATAGAACCAACTACAAGATGAACTAAAAAGTGAAAATAATAAATAATTTTGTTAATTTGTCTTTTAATTATTTTTTACCCACGAAGGAACGGAGACGGTATATGCGTTTGGAGTGAGAAGATGTGTGTACAAACCAATGTTGCCATTTATCTCCAAAACCACCCGTTCGATTTTATACGGTTTTCAGTGATGGGTTTGGATTTGATTGGTGCATGTTCTTAGATAGGTGTTACGGTAACAACTGATCAGGGGGCGCTGCAGAAATATTAATGTTAATGCGGTTTTCAGTGATGGCTTACTAACTTGTTTCGTATAATGTATGTATATGTAATTTACCTATGCTCGTTAGAAATATTAAAATAAAAAACAAAATTCAAAATTTAGAAAGCCCCGGACGGATTTTCTTGCATTTCTTATTAGGATCATAGGGAGTTGAAACGAATACCTACACTGTTGTTCATATGTGCGACTCTGTGAGAGATCTAATCAACTTATATGAAAGCTTTTTACGTTAATTATCTCTATTCACATAAATTATTTAATTCGGGGGTTTTTAAATTATTTTATCCTTTTTTAATTACATTTTGACCATCGTGGAATTCTTTCGAAACTTTTAATTTTGTTTATTATTCACTTTTTCACTTCATTTCACTACGCATTTTACATAACATATGGAGGAGTTCGCTGATGTACCTTCAAGGTTCAAGGCCAAATTATTAAAAAAACTCTTTTCGACACGAATCAAAACGAATTATCAAAATCGGTCCATAAACAATGAAGTTATGCGGGACTATTGCACATTATCCATTGCAAGTAGAAAAATTTCCTGGAATATCTTCCAAGTTAAAGGTCAAATAATTATTCCGTCAGTCAATAAGTATTATCAAACTAATATGCATATACTAGTTGACCTTTCAATTTGTTTTAAAAAAAATGACAACATTAATTGAAATAAAATAAAGCGTATATTTTAAGTTGGAAAAAGTTATATCTGTATGAAATTTCATTAAAATCCATCCGGTAGTTTCGGAAATTAGCCTGCACAAATGTCGTGACATGAGATTTTTATATACAAAGAACGATGTGGGGAAGTTTTTCACATCAACATAATTATAACCTACCTGTCCAAATATTGTTATAGTCGAGATGAGAGCGAGCAGAGTGTAATCAAAGATATCATATTATGCAACCTCATAATTTGTTGTTCAGTTAGTTACAATCTTTCTGTTAATCCTGGCTGAGCTGGCTGATGGTGTTGTAAATTTAAATGGTTGATGCAAAACTGATGGTGTTGTACAATATTGTAGATTTTACTGAGGGAAGTAGAAGGAATACCTTTTTCTTATTTGTTTGTAACACATAATCTATAAAAATTCAAGATTTCATATAATAAAAACATGTAGAACAATCATTTTTTTTTTGTCATGAAAAATTATGATCTTGAAATTGAGTTTAAATGTTAACAAACATTGGTTATCACATGTAAAGGAAGCATATCATTTAATATTTCAAAATCTGAAAATTATTATTATTATTGATATTGAATTCTCAATAAATCCAAGTATGCATTATATATACTGTATCCAGTAAGATCACGTTATCCTACACATAATTTAACTATTGATAAAAGTACAATGTGAAGAAAAGTGACAACACAAAAAATTGAATTTTCCTGTGGTTGTCCTACAAAATGACCTATTTATTTATGAATCATTCTGGTACTCTATAATATATAAACAGTTTAATCACAAAACATAATGATGTAATTACTACCAAATCAATTAGGAATGGTCAATACCATGTTATTTGCTAACAACATGACAGGATAACAGTATCAATCAAGATATAGTCTCCAATGTTTTCTCTAAAACCAATTAGCCAGTTTAAATAAAGTTTTACGGTACCTTGGTCTATCTTGAGAGATAGGATATTTTTGGTACTGTAAGCTTTTAAGCCAAGACAATGTCTGTCTGGCTGAATAATATTTATATATAATAGC
Organism: Polygonus leo; assembly: GCA_018250455.1. Taxonomy (NCBI): domain Eukaryota; kingdom Metazoa; phylum Arthropoda; class Insecta; order Lepidoptera; family Hesperiidae; genus Polygonus; species Polygonus leo. The sequence continues at coordinate 1,973 of DWNR01000561.1, read as the reverse complement.
ACCTGTTAAGACCTACAAATTATCACAAATACTTAGAATGAAATGTTTCAAATACTCTTTGGTATTTATAGGTAACCAGATGTAATATACTGCGAACATTAATGCTTGCAAAATTATTTGGAGGCGTGGTTGCCAGCTACACTTATATATGAAATAGCAACGCATGTGTGATCAAACTTAGGTATGATTTAATTGTACTTAGGGATGATTACTGATGTCCATGGGCGGCAGTGATCACTTAGGTGGACTGCATGCTTATTTGCTACCCTTATAAGATTAAAAAAACCATGATTGTACAGTATACTACATTAATATCATTATTCCACTTTACACCCATTTGGTTAGGCTGCATTTGAACAAGAAAATCTTTCCCATAGAAATTAGATTACTCTATCACTATGCAGAACACAAGTGATGCAATAGTCGCATGCAGCCAGTGACAAGTTTATTTTATAGAGCTCTGTCCAATATGGAGAGGATTTTTTTTAAATATTTTCAGTCAAAGTTAGAAGTTTATCAATTTGTCAGTACTTTGATCCACTTTTATGACTGATATTGATAATTCTTAAGAGCTGTATTTTAGATTTTTTTTTTTATACTTTTTAGTAAGTTGCATACTGTTTCTTCACGCCTATTATTACAGCTGAACCACAGAGATTTTTAACACATTAATCACGTCTAATTGTATTGAAATATACTAATGATAATAATAATATACCTTATTATACCAACACCTCTCAGATAACAGATCTCTTCCAGATAACCTAGCAGTGAGGAATTAAGTTAATGAAGAAATCACGAAGAGGAACATGGAAAATAGTTACTTATGGTTGTAATTGTGCAGAATGATTTAAGATTGTGACAAACATAGTAGGAAAAGGAAGACTAGAAAGACAAAACAGAGTTAGGTTTGCAGGTAGTGAGATTTTTACTCATGTTTTAAATAAAATAGAGAGACTGCATTATGGATTAAGATGGTAAGGCAGTTGCACAGATGAAAAATATACAAAATTTATTGCCTATTATGAGAAAATTTTTGATATGGATAGTATTATAGACAAAGAAAGTCAAATAACAAATTTAGTAATTATTCATTCATAAACTAGATTTTTTCCTATCAAATCAACAAAGATTTCATTGAAATTGCAAGACCTTGCACCCTCCACAAATTCTAACTCTCTAGTTGCTTCGTGTAAATAATCTACGAATGAGTTTAAATGTTAAGTTCATCTTTAATTTCTGGCCATTACAAAACTGCTGCTCTAAACTTAATTTAAAAAATAATAATAAAAAAATAAAACTTGATACCTAAAGATCCGTCTAAATTTTATTTTGTATGGTATATATTTAGCGCATCATTTTGTGCAGCAAAGATAATACTTTATCTTACTTATCAGTGACTTGCTATAATAATACTACTACATATTTAAGCAATACTTACGTTACCGTATACGGTTCCGGAATAAAAATATCCTTTTATTCGCTTCACTTAACAGTAAGTCCGATTAAAATATTAAGGAAATAGAAACAGATACCTCCGAGGTGGGCACTGTCGTGTACTAACCGTATCACTACCTACTGATAGAATCAAATCAACTAATACGGCTGCGGTGAATGGACACTCTCAATATATTTAAGCTTAAGGTTTTGAAAATAATATATAAAGCTAATGGCCCATATTAACAGACCTACAGACCATTCAGCTATCAAAGATCAAAGAGCATAATAGCAGTAACTACTCAGTTATAATAATGCTCAATTGCACACTACACAGACTACAAAAGATGATTGCACAATTTGCTCATATTGGTGTCACGTTGACGTTACTTGTCACTTGTCATTCAGTCAGCAAAAGTCAGTCTCCTGAAAGTCACAGAACAACTGTACTGCTACTGCTAAAGTTGGGTCGGTACGTCACTTTGCAATACCGTAACGCGATGTTGATATTGATATCAATATCATGTTTTGAAACC
>DWNR01000560.1:0-18956 GCA_018250455.1 Polygonus leo | reverse complement strand
GGGCGGCAGTGGCCACTTACCATCAGGTGGACTGCATGCTCGTTTGCTACCTTTACACAATAAAAAAAAAAAAAAAACAATATGTTTGTTTATTGTAGAAAGTGGTCACCGCTATTAATGTTTGTAAGCAATCTCGAATAGGAGGGAAGTCCAAGCTAAGGTTGATAACTTGTTTTTTTGTTGTATAAAGGTAGTAAACGAGCATGCAGTCCACCTGATAGTAAGTGGTCATCAATAATCATCCCCAACTACAATTGACCCAAGGTTGATCACAGACGCGTTACTAGCCTGAAGGAAGTTAGATGTTCGCTTGGGTATAGCCGGCAACCACGCCTCTCCAAACCGAAACACAAGAATTGTTTCACGAATGATTAGGATGGCGGTGGTACCTTCCCGGTTGAACTAAACGAGTTCTATCACCTGGAGCTACCATCTGGAGATTGTCTATCCTTAAAGATTAAGAAAGTAATCTCTGTAAAAAATGATGTTTTGAAAAACTGAATTTGATTTAATTAGACTTTTCAAATTAATTTTGTGCTAATCTTGCATATTAGAGAAATTTGTAAAGATCTTGAAAATACATTGTAGAAAGTAAACTGATATAAATCGTGTATGATATTTCATTAAATATTTGTGTAAAGTTGGATAATCTATTTGAGTTACCTACATGTACAATGGAACTTTTAACATAGAATACACTTTAGATTCTGCTATTCACGTTCCTTTATATTATTACTAAAGTGCTCCTTTAGGCATTATATACTCAGTGTAGTACCTATTATGAATAATTACTTCATACTCCAGACAAGAATATTTGCCTACTTCTAAAAAATATCTTAGCGCGTATTATGGCCTTAAAATATCTTATAACTTAAAATAGATAACTTAAAATTATTCTTAGATAAGAACTTTTATACATTCATTTAAATTTGAGACGCGAACATTTTATTTTTCAATGTATGTGAATATAACTAAATATTTAGCTTACTAAATTTACTTTTTGGTGAAGAAAAACCTCCTGTAGAATCTTACCTGAGACATTTCCAATACAAAAAATCGTAAGCGTTGGTTAGCGTGGTAATCTGTGATTCTCATTCTGAGAGTAGTCTCAAGCCCAGCAGTGGGACAACAATGGGTTATAATGTTCCAACCCAGGTTCAGAAAACAGAAAAGAAATCACTTATATTTTTTTACACTGTTGTAGGTCATAAGCGGACGAAGCCGCGGCACACGGTAGTTGGCCTGAAAACTTAATCAAAAGACCCACCTTATTACGATTCGACCAACGTAGTTTGAATATAAAATGTAATAAAATTTATCGGCCGGCTTTAATACCACTTAAAAGTTTCCGAACAACAACTAAAGCAATATTGAATTAGTTACATCAACACTCTCAATTTATTTTGTATCATTCAATTAGTACACTCGTATGCGTATACTTTAATTAAATTATTTCGCCAGGAAGACCCTTTGGGAGCGTGTGAACGACGGAACCCGTCGACATTTCGATTAAAACTTCGTATCCTTTCTGATTTAGGAGAAGTAATATTTATATCGTTATGATACCCATAATTACCTGTGAATTAAAATATTTAACGCCCCATTATTTCAATTACATTATAATTGAACCCGAAAGTTTATTTTGGTGTTTTGAATGGTCCATTAAAATAATGTGTAAAAATGGTACACTTTTTTAATAGGACCGTATCTCGCACTATTTTTGTTATAGTTCCTGTTTTGTAGACATATAGTTTGGTATCGGTATTAATATATTGACTTGTATCATATTGGCATACTAGTCCATAGTTTACTTCTAAAATTATTGATATAAATTTCTTTAGAGTTTGCAATAGTAAGATTTAATATGTGCGATCTATAAGTATATAAATTATACCCTTTTATTAATAAATTGTTCTGAGAGCTATTAGAAATAATCGGGCAATTAATCTATTCAACATTTTTTAAAAATAAGAATTTGTAAAAGCATATTATGCATTTAAAGTTAAAGCAAAATACGTTTTTAAACTTTGATGCCATTTATATATTTTCACATATTAACTTTTACATTAATTTAAATATCTTAATAGTTTCGATGCTACATCGCTCCCAATTGACAAACGAAACATTTTAATTATTTTAGTAAACTGTAACTATTAATTGTTGAAACACTGCTTTATTAATCGCTGATAATGTTTTAGTGACTTCATAATAATAATGAATTATGCCTACATAATGTGGCATTGAAACGTCGAAAACAATTTAGTTAGCAATGAATTTGAAAAGCCGGATGAACCGGGCGGGTACTCTCTAATATTCCGTGTGGGCCGCTTCGCTGAAAACGTTATGAATAATATATGACCGTGATGCTGTACCGGCTGAGTCACGCGGTGTTACTCGAAAACCGGGTATATTTATGCCGAGTAGGAACAGGTAGAAACAATTGACGACCCACATTGTGCTATATGCATTACAGATTTGACACTCAGGAGGTCCCGGGTTCTATTCCTGGCAGCATAGAAATATTTGGACTTCTTTTCATGATCTGGCATGATTTACACACATTCTTTTATCCATGCACCCACAATACAGAGAATCATAGCGTGAAATTTAATAAGTATTAATTGGCTATAGTAAGGCCGATTCAATTTAGTTGAAAGATATGCAGGAGTCATTTTACCATTTTTCTAGCGGTAGCTATCTTACTTATCTTCGTAATCAGGTACACCATATATCCCATAGCAAACATAATATATATAAAACAGTAATTATGGATACCTTTAAAAATTAACGTTTACGTCTGTTATATTTGTAAATAATGCCATGCTTAATTTAGCCAGATTGCTTAAATATTTTTAATATAAGACAGACACTCAGGTCTACATAGCTCCTTAGATGATGAATTTAGATTTACTAACTAAAATTAAGTCTTACTACATTAATTAAACATCATGAATATTTATCAATAGCTTTATGTTATAATCAAAATTACTCACAACTAAAAGTTATTTCGTGTTTTATTTTAATGTCTGGGCAAAGTAATTCTTGTACAATTTGAAGCTATAATAGTTGAAGATCATCGACTTCTTAAAGCCAGAAAGGCTACATGTTGTTTTCAGAGTCATGTAACAAAAATTTGCACGTGCACCAGACGTACAAATTTTCCTCCAAAGTTTTCCTCTATTTACATACAGGAGGCAAATGCACAAGAAAAACGATCCCCGAACATCCAGATTATGATGTTATGTTTGCGATTCAGTTACTCTACTTCTGTGCGGATGTACCGACTTTTATTTTTCATTTCCACCGCGTATTATGTTACCGGCCATGTTTTACTTTTCCGAGTCCCTCGACGGTTTATTTCTGATTTTTTTATTTATTTTCCATCGATTTTCCATTTTCATGTTTCCGCGGTTCGTTTACCAACTACCGAATGAATAGAGATACGGTCAACAGAAAAATAGACGAATTTTACAAATATGTAGCGATGCGTCATTTCGATTCCCAGCAATGTACAGAATATATTTGAAGTTTTTAATTTACATACCTATTCAATTTTGGTTTCATTGAGCGCTCCTCACAGGACTACGTGTTTTCACAAATTATTGAACAAAAATAGAAATTTTATCTGTGGCTTTTAGTCTATGCGAAATTTTCCAATTTACAAAGCTTTAAAAACGAACCAATCTGTTTTCACACTAAATTATCATATATTCGTTCGATCGTATATTTATATTTATTTATTTAATAACAAAATTACCTTATCTTATTTCCAGGTTGGAGCAGCTATGATGTCCTGTCCTCTACCTCTGCCGCTCCTGCCGGCCCTTCACCCCCAACCGGCTCTGGCGTCAGACTTCCCCATCCACATTGGAATAAAGGTATTTTAGAATAAGATTATTTTATTGTATGTATGATACAATAATATCATTCATATATCTTTGTATAAGAAAAGTCACTATTCACTATAACACAACAAAACAATCCAGTTTGCTTGTCCCTTTGTACTGGTAAACTTTATTACATGTGCACATGTTGAATAAAAATATTCAGCGGATTCTCGTAGCATGATGGATTTGAAAGAATTTAAAAATAAAAAGTCTCCATCAAAGCGCAACGCATAGGGGATTCTTCTGATGTCCGATATCTGTAAATGGTAGTACTTCACTAATCTACTTTTGTTTTACGAGTACATTTGCTATTGTTTGCTGCAGAATGAGTTTAAGAAATTGAATAATATCGGATAAGATAAAAGCTTTTGGTATTTTTTTTGTTATTTATAGAAACATGATATTTACATTTTTATGTAAACATATTTTTTATGAAAATGTTTTCAAAACATTGCTTACAGTCATAATGATGTATAAAAATATTTTTTCAATGTAATTATTAAAATACAAATATAAAATATATTAAGAATTTCTATCATAGATAGATTAGATTAGAATCTGTTTCTTTTTATCAAAATATATACAATTTGTTTTTCTATGACCTAAATATTTATTTGAACTATTGACCTTAAATTCTTGTAATGTCATATGTTTATATAAGACACCCAGATTATTTGCTACAAGATTATCAAACCGTGCCGTTTGGCACTCGATACTCTCTGCGTTAGGGATTTGGCGTGAAGATGTGTGTGTGTGTTATCAAACGCCGATACAGACATATTTTGTGACATAAGTTGTGCTGACTATAAATTAAGTTATAGAAACGACACCATTACAGACGTATCACTAATTTTGTTTTACAAATAAAGTAAACATTGATAAAATAATAAAGTAACATAAGATGTCGGTTTAAATATTTATCTTGGATTTATTTGCAAGCGTTAATGAAATATAATAATCGTATGAATAAATACCTACACATATATCATTATCTAACAAATAAATATATTGATATGCCTTATGTTACGGTAAGACGAATACCCCATTTATGTTTTAGTCTTCAACATTTTCTGTTTACTGTCTTAAGTCGTTTGCTTTCGGAAAAAATATATAATTTAATCCGGGCGCCTCCTCGCCGAGTTCCAGACAACTTAAATTGCGAATATATCAAAGCTAAATAATATAAAGTAAGCGAAGAATATAAGGTAACTTTGCGAGTCGAAACTTCAGTCTAAAGGCGCCTACAGATTGGTTGAACTAATTTCAAGGAAGACTACGAAGGAATAATATTTGTATCGGACGCGCATTACGAGTTTGAAAGAGTTCCTATAAATTCCTAATAAGTTTTAAGGTTACTAAAGAACTTTGCAATACCAACACTTTCAGATGTTGGGAATTGAGGTAGCACGTCATATAGTTTTAATTTATAAGAATGATACAGGGAAAATATTTGCTTTACTGCAGCTTAAGGATAGATAGGTTACGAATACTGAAATGAAAAATAAAATGTACTTATGGAAAAATATAATGCAATTTATTTTATACTCAGAAATCTGATTCCTGATTCTAAGAAAACTTTGATGTACGCCCACGCTGCCGTCGTCACTGATAAACTTTTCTGTCTTATCTAGCAGTATAGTGTTTCGCAGAAACATCAAATACATGTTCCAAACATTCACATTACGTTGGATTTTTTTTTGTCGTGTTAACCTGATGGTAAGTGGTTACTGCCGACCATGGATATTAGTGATCATCCCGATTATGATTAAATCGTACTTGAGTTTAACCACAAATGCAGATCTTTGAAGAGGTTCGCCTCGTGTTAAAATACAGCCGGCAACCACGCCTCTCCAAACCAAAAAAACAGTAAATTGCTTCACGGAGGATTATGAGGGTGGCGGTGGTTTCTCCCCGGTCGAACTACATGGTCGAACTACACCTTTTCAACTTTTCTTGACAAATTTTGTATTAGATTTTACTAATTTGTAAAATTTGAAATATATGTATTAGTAACTAAATGTAGTTTTGACTTTAGTAACACTTGGTTAATATTTAGTGGCACCATGAAAAAATATGTATTTTAGTACACCTTAACCCACATCTCGTTTCGAAAGAAATTCGAAGAAATTGCTTTTGCAGCAATAAGACCACCTTTTGTATACTGTTCTCACTATTTGATGTTAATCCTCTTTATAATTTTGGTGTACAAATAAAGAGTTATCTATGTTCTAGTTAGAAGTATGGGGCAAGACAGTCGTAATCGTAGGACAAACATGAGGCCGATCAACTTTGTTGTCGCGGGTAGCAATGAATCTGCGCCGTACCATGTTAGGCGTACTCATATCTGTACGTATTACGAAATTGTGAGAATGTAATTAGATATCAGATTCTCATACTATCATTGATTTTCTTTGACACCGACGTTTCATTTAAAATAATCGGTCAAGGCGTACCTGCACCAGGTACGACTTGCAAATTAAGGGCTCCGAACCGACAGCTTACATACAGGTGGCGTTAATTGTCGAAATATTAGGTAACGTAGTACTAAATTGTAGATTTTTTTATACTATTAATAAAGTATTTTTTTATTTTTGGTATTTGTTGTAATATTGATTATAGTAACTCTTTTAAGAGTCTACCTATTGCGGACAAAGTCTCAGTAATTGACATCCTTTGGGTACGTAACTCTAAAATACGTTTTTTCAGATACAACTTGATTTGAAAGTTAGTACAAAGTCAGCTCCCGTGTAAACGGACTCTATTACCTAAGCGTTCGTCCTCGTCATTGACGTCACACCAGTACCAATATTTGAGATAAACTTTCGCCCAATTACCTTTGCGAGTTAAACCGTCTTAATTTATAAGTAGATATCGATTCGTGAGTTTAATTAGTTCCCAGCTTTGAGGCGTACGGTTCATTTATTTCGTTATTTGTGAAGCTCAATTGTTCCTCCCGTTGTTCTCCTTGTTCCGAGATGCCCGCTGAGTCGACTATTGTCTACGTCAATCGAATGTTTCGACTGCTAATTATTTTCATGTTCAATTACTTTTTAATCCTGACTGACTCGTGTATTTGACTGGTTTTAATATTTCTTGAAGACTTAGTTATAGGAAAAATATAATATTGGCGACGCAGTCACATAAAAAAATATAATATTAGTAATTTATAATTACTACTTGATTTTATGTTCATTTTTGTCTAATTAGTTAAGCAATAACATTTTCGGATGATGTTTGCATTTTTTTCTTGGTTTTATAATATACAAGCTGAACGATTGGAAAGAATAATCTGTCAATAAAAGTTCATTGCATTTGTCAAGAATGTATTTCGCAAAAAAAAATAATAAGCTTTTTAAATTGTTTTTTTACAGTTTTGTATACATGAAAATTTAACATTTTACCGTGGTTCTACTTTATAAGTTAGCCTGTTAAATGCCAATTTACTCAAATGTCAAGTGAGCAATATGAAAAAATGTTATTGCAAGACTTCTCCGCTTGAAAAGGAAACTTATGAAGAATACTCGAGTAATTCCCGAAGAGCTGTTACATAACTTGTTTGTTATATATGGGGTTTATTTTGGTAACACCATTACGGCGTGTGTCAACCTAATTTACCCCGTTGATTCAATTTGGAGCCATATTTCAGTAGTCGCGGACGAGATTTCAATTCATACATAATATTTGAATAAATAAATATGCATGAAACCAATTTATAGAGGTCGCTGGAGCGTTCTCGGTGAGCGGGTGAGCGCCACAATATCGGGAGCCTCATTAGTAGTACCCCGCTACGGCGTAGCTGTTCTACGGGAGCTACGCCGCTGCAGTGGCCATTGTTTCTGCCAACTCCATGTTGATCGTTTGTTATTGGCTGTTTTCTATGCTTTGTAATATTGTTCAGTGTTCTCGGGCTACTGTTTTCAAATGTGGACTAAAAAGTTTCGAGTGCTCTACATTCACTCAACTTTCCAAGTTTACAAGTACGATATCGTTGACATTGTAATTCAGGCAATTCCTCATATAGGCTCTTTTAGGTTAAATATTTTTTAACTATTATACTATTACAGACTTAATTTTTCAGATTAAACACTTGTCATTTTCGCTATTGATATCCAAATTGCATAACCGTACATAGAATTGTTACACTCCCTCATTTATCTTAAAGAGGGCTGCCTTTAGATATACTGCACATGGAACTTGGTTTGAACCAATATATTACGCACACAATATTATACCCTTACTTTAAACAACGAGGTTGTCATGGAAACGATGGAGATCCCTAATCCTCACCTACACACATACACGCAATCCTGGTAATAGTAACCACAGTAATTAAATATCAGATATTAGTTACACTGGTAATATTTAGATTAAATTATCGTAGGATGTTAACAAATAAATTGTTTCACTTTTTATTTGACTAAAAAGAAGAAATATCGCATATGAATAGATCTTAAATTAAATGTCAACAAATTATTTCGTACAATATAAACGCAAACTAATTAACTTTTAAGGGATAAAAATACGCCCTGTAAGTTTGGCACTTATCTTAAATAAATTTGGTTCTTATCTGAACCGAATGTTAATAAGCATAAATGGACGTCGTTTAAAATATTGTTGAATGATTTATTTAAAAATGTTAGAACAAAACATCCACAATAGATCATTATACACTACCCCCAGAATAAAATTGGTAATAATCTTTTCATTTAACGGTTTTCGTATGGAATTTTTAAACCTATTAAAATTGAAGTTTTTGTTTATCTGTACGTTATAAATAACACATACATATGCAAAAATAGACCTTAACATTATGTAATTAATTTTAATTGTGGACCAGTTAAGACAAAACTTTCAAGTAAAAATAGATAAGATTACATGGCGTAGATATAAAGTATATACAGAAACCATCCGGATTCCCGCATAAAATCAAGAAGCCGTTCACTTGGACAAGCTGTAAGACTTGCGCGGCTAACTATATGCTGTATAATATCGTCTGAGGCGCCTCTCGGTTGAAGCATAAAATGGAAAGATAATGTAAGGGGCGCTATTAACCGCTGCACGGCGGTTATTGCGGCGCCGGTTGCGATGGTTAAATTACACAGATAGTGATACTTAATTGACGTCCCACCTTAATTATATTTGGTTGCTTGTCTGAACTAACCCTAACTAATATTATCAATGCCAATGTGAGTTTGTTTGTTTGTCACGCTTTCACGTCTAACCACTCAATAGATTTTGATGAAATTTTGTACCCACGTTATCAAAAGTACAAAAAAGACATAGGCTCTATTTTATCCAGGTAAAATTGTTTTTGAGGGCTAAAAAAACAATAATGTAAGGGCGCTATTAACCGATGCACGGCGGTTATTGCTTCGTCGGTTGCGATGGTTGAATTACACGAGATAGTGATACTTAATTGGCGTCCCACCTTAATTATATTTGGTCTTGTTTGAACTTATTTGAATAAATCCAAACTGATATTTTTAATGGCAAAGTTTGTTTGTTTGTTACACTTACACCTCGTAATTACTCAATTAATAATAACGAATTTTTCTACACACGTTAGGGATAAAAAAGGACATATAGTACATTTAATCTAGAAAAAAATCTGTTCTCTAGAGATAGAATAAAAGTTATAGATTCGAAATAAATGACTTGTAATACCGCGAGCGAAGTTACAGACAGTTGTTAGTATAATATTTTATTAGAGATTCGGGTGTAAGTCCATATCTAGTTTAAGTACATCCGTCCGCTCCTCATAAGGGATAAAACGATGATGGACGGACCTCCATTAACAGATGATACGTTCATGCAGCACCGGTTGCCGAGTACTTTCTGTTTTAAATATAGTATTCAGTATATGTAAGCACTATTAATTAATTCATATGTTCTAGGAAATTTAATAGCTTCAAAACACATTTCACCAATATATTTAATGGTACATAATAATAGAAGTTATCTAAAATTATACAATTAATGTATAATGTTTCAAACGAAGTTAGTGTATTTGTAAATTGTAATATCGTGAATAGTCTGTAGTTTACAATATAATCCACATGTAATTTAGGTTATCTTGTAATCTTACGATATTAATCTTTATGTGGGCAAACATACATTCTAGGCCAGCCACGGTTTTGTCAGTATTTATAGATCTAAAATCTAACCTTATTTATATGTTCCCAGGTGGTAGAACTCATGTAGTTCAACCTGGGAGGTACCACCAACACCCTCATAATCCTCCGTGAAGCAATTTATTGTGTTTCGGTTTGGAGAGGGTGATTGCCGGCTATACTTACATACAAGGCGAACATCTTAGTCCTAAGGGTAGTAACGCATTTGTGGTCAACCTGGGGCCAATCTTACTAGGGGATGACTACTAATGTCCATGATATCAGCATCCTTATCTACATTTTTCATGTAACGAATATGTTTTTTTATATGTTATTTAACTATTTTTAAATAAAATATATTTAAGATTAAAAGTAAATTTATACTATCTGCATTATTTATGCAATTAATATTTTACTCTAAACGTTATTTCTGTATCTTTAAACTTAACGCCCACCTTAAATGTTATCTCAGTAGATTTATCACCTTTGATCTGGGTTCCAAACAGAAGTAAGAGTCACTAAGCTGTAATAGCAAACTCCGTCAAAAGTTCAAAAACCGTAATTTTGGAGCAAACCCCATGGAATTTCCCCGAGCTTAAGCAACGTAATCATCGTAAGTAAGCAAAGCGGATCCATTATAATTTGTATCTGAAACAAATTGTATTTGAAACAGCGTTAGAAATTTCATTGTACAACCTTTACAAAGTTCTAATATTCATTTTCACAATGGTTTAATATTTCGAACAAGCGAAACCAAACAATAGTACGTATTGAATAGGTGCTCGTCATAAGTGGAATTGTAGTTGTAAATTAACTCGAAATACAGTGTGTTACAATGCTTAAAAGTTGTTGAAAATGTGAAACTAAGCTACTGCTACCCAGACTTTGAAACATTCTGTCGGAAACCACGCAAACTATGTTGCGCCTGTATTGTATGAGCTTGTGAATTATTAGTTATTTACAGCGAACATGGACATATTAAATTGCTGGGTTTATTTAGGACTTGTTATATATTCAACGCGTCAATTATTAATATGTGGGACCCTTTTCTTTCTGTTTGTGTTTCCGTTAATATTTAATGTGACAACTTTCCGGTATTATGCTTAATCTAAATATGTATGTACTAGCTTTTCGTAGTCCGCGTAGTCCGCGTAGAAGTCGAAAACCTCCTGTACCAAATTTCAAGTTTCTACGTACAGTAGTTTCGGCTGTGCATTGATATGTTAGTCAGTTAATAAGTTTTGCATTTTATATATATAGATTTCAATATGTGACATCGGTTTATCACAGTTCATTTAATATTATTGGCAAAGTTACTCCGCGTACTAAAAGGGAAAATAAAATTTATGTAAAAAAATATAAAACAATTGATGACTATGAATGACGGTGAGGCCAAAATCGAATATAAATTAAATAAAAAAAACTACGTATAAGATAAAATGTATGTGTTTAACCAAGGACCTACTTTGTAACCTAACATCAGAAGATCATAACTACACGTAAATGCCACAAATATTGACCAAAACCTTTGTAGTACTGTCACATTTCTGTACCCATTCTTCGATATTAAAGAACAGAAGTTAAATACGCTTAATTAAATGTTGTTTTAGACAGTTGTCGCGATATTGGCGATAATGGCGACAAAGTTTCCGACAGACGATCCCTATCGCTAGATAGTCTATTGTTCCCCGATCGTTATGTCTTATTTACGCCACGTACGACAACTTTGTTTTTCCATACTCCTTATAACGGATAAAAGTTTTCTAATAAAGGCCCATCCCAATGGCCAAGTTGGTGTAGTTCTCGCTTATTGCCTACAGGTGACAATTGATTGCGATAGCTCTTTTTAACTGACTTGGAAAACAATGAAAGTTTTCGTTACATGTACGAATGGGTGGGTCATAAGTGCGATGTCTTTTTCATGACTTTGCATTTAGAAGTTGGACGTTTGCTGCCATAAACGGTATAGACCTCCATTAAAATAGAAGTTCTTTCATTCAGTCCTAATAAATCCGTCTTCTCTTTAAAAGGTGGTAGAACTTTTGTTGTCCGACCGGGGAGGTGAAGCAATTTATTGTGTTTCGTTTTGGAGAGGCGTAGTTGACGGCTATAAATGCACGCGGGGCGAACATCTTGTTCCACAGGGGTAGCAGCGCATCTGTGATCAACGTCAAGTGCAATTCAATCGTACTCGGGGAGGATCACTAATGTCCATGGGCGGCAGTGAACACTTACCATCAGGTGGACTGCATGCTTGTTTGCTACCGAAAAAACAATCTTGTCTTATTTTGCTGTGAAGTTAAACTATCAAAAAAACTTGAACACCGCCATAACCTTACAAATCTCTAATTAAACATAAAAATAATATGGGTTATATTTGAAGTTGACTATACATGGTACCGTGTGCTAACACATGATCATTAACATCTTTAATGTAAATTAGTATTAGTTGTTAATGGGGCTATTACTTGATTAATAATAATGTACTATTGTAATCATTAGGAACATAGTACAAGTTAGATTAATTGATCCCTATTAGTACTAGCCCATGCAATTAGTAATAGTATACTTTAGTCTTAATCGAAGCTAGTGTCAAACTACTCCACGGCTAAGTTTACTTACAAGGCAGAAATGTGATGCTTTCGCTTCTTTACATGGCTGTTTATTTTCTTCGATGAAAAGATAGACATTTTCTTATTCTATACGTAGCAAACTATTAGGATTATGACTTTCGCCTCCCCAAAATCAAAATATAACAATAAATTTACGAAGAACGAGGTGTCGGTCGACAAATGAGTATTTTTTTTCTCTTAAGCTAGTGAACGAGCATGCAGTCTACCTGATGGTAAGTGGTCACTGCCGCCTCTGGACATTAGTGATCATCACCGAGTATGATTAAATCGTACTTGAGGTTGACCACAGAAGCTTTGCTACCCCTGAGGACTAAGATGTTCGCCTCGCGTTTCAGCGTAGCTAGCAACCACACCTCCAAACCGAAACAATAAATTGCACGGAGGATTATAAGGGTGGCGGTGGTACCTTCCCCGTCGAAATGCATGAGTTCTACCACAGGGCATATTTAGATAATTATCCATGGGAAATCCTGCCCGATAATATAAGATTCAATCATTGTTTGTTAGCTGTAGCAATAACTCACAACATTATTATGTGTGAAGTCGTAATTTCCTACCCCATTGTTTACCAGTTCATAGTTTCAAGGGAAATATACGGTGTTTGCTCATTAAAAGAGTTATTATGTAATAGATGTGTATCCTGTGAATTAATTTTTAACACCCAGAGCCGTTTAATTGGGGGATTGCGTGCGGGGAAGGTCCACGCACAATTTGTATCCACTTCCGTGTTTCGTGGGCATTGCTGGAACGACCGACAGATAAAATTTAGAAACGAAAAAACATTTTTATTTTTTGGGTTTCGTATGTTCAATGGTAAAACGTATTTGTAAGCATTGCGAAATTTAGTTTTATGGGTACGTATAATATGTATAGTAACATTCGTAATATAATTTATGAGCTTCGAATGAGCTTAGAATAGTTAAAAATATTTTTAGTATGTCCTTATTAGTTTTATATTTTATAATTTTGTTTAAAAATAAATATTTCTCATTGATCCGTTCCTTTATGAGATTAATATATTTTATGATCTTGTCAGAATGAACAGATATTGTGTACAAAATCTGAGATAAATAGCAACACAACTTTTTGTGGCAATGTTAAACAAACAAGGGAAAAGTTTCGCTTTTTTATAGTGGGAATTTCTTCCAAAAAAAATAATGTTCCTCTGTCATATCTGAAATTTTAAAATTAAATAAAAACGTAACCTACTATACGAACATATCGACTAAAATTACCTGTAAAAAAATCGTGGCAATTTTATAAATCAATATATTCTATAAATCCTGTATATTTTTCCTTTATTACCAATGTTATAAAAAAAAAAACTTTAAGTTTAGTTTAAAATGCAAAAATATTCTACGGAACTCTATGCACACTTATCGCACACTTTACTCAGTTTTATGAAACGTGTCGGTCTTCTTCAGCCCGAAATCGTGTTGACTGTCAATGGCTTTCTAACGTATTGTCGTTTGTAGATAGGACCGATAAGATCAGCTGCCATATTTTAAGATAATAATAAATCCTTGTTTGCACGATACCAAAACACGAGAAAGTTTTTAAATGTCTATCCCATATGGATATATACAGGATGTATGCCCTAGCTCTATATACATACATACGATATACATACATATATATCTATCCAGAATACCTCAAATTAATTATTGAACTAAAAATTGGGTATTAAGGGCGTAGTTCATTGATCCATTACTAACATTTGATTTTTCTCAGAACCTTCGTTAATTTGCGGTACAGTTTTACGGCGAGATCGCTTTAGCAACCAAAGACAGTAATCCTTCAGTGATTAAGTACACGGCTACAGGATTTGTGGTGGCGCTTTTACATTTTGTTTTACAAAATGAGACATTTTGGTCTAAAGGTTCGTTTAACAAAACCGTGTTTAATTGTGAACTCGTGAGGTAGTCTGATTTAATTTTTTTGTTTGTAAGAAAGAAGTTAAAATATCTCATGGAACAAGAAGTTCTTGTAATAAAAGAGTGGTAGCAATTAATCTGTTGGTATTTACAAACGGGACTTCAATTGAACTGACTCCAGCTAATTTCAAATGTAGATGTGTGTCAATGACCATTTACTACCAGGTGGACCGCATGTTCGTTTGTTTTATATAAAAATGAAATACGATATGAAAGAAAAATACGATTAATACCTATAAACTGGCTGACAATCTAAAGTAGTATCGTCTAGCGTAAGGCTACATTTGTACAATGGATTTCAGTTTAGTTTATTTACTTGAATGAATTTAGTAATGGAGATCAATTCCAACTGATATATTTAAATTGAACACTAAAGAATGAATAATGCAATAGAAAATATTCGTCTACATACTTTACATACAATGAAATATAGTGGCGCTTTATACGAAATATACTCGCAGACAGCTCAGTGAAAGTAGCGCCGTGAGACTTGCACGCTGTATGTTGGTTTAGGAATACACTTTATTAAAACTTCACTGTTATTTAAATATTCGCACTTTATACCTTAAGCGTTGTAAAGGGATATGAACTTGTATTTATCAGATTTGGGTCCGTGTATGGATTCTTTTGGGCTATCTATGTATGTTCTTCAAACTAAATATAATTTCTTAAAGACTTTGAAGAATAATGAGACAACATAATTATATGTTTTAAAGTTCTATGCAGTGTTTGCAAAAATGCGTGAAAATTTTCTACACGCATGATGATAGTAAAGTGGTATAATAAATAATAACCAATGACTGACGGTGCCATTGGAACTTAAATGAGCACAACGGCCGCAAGACAACATACCATTCTTGGCTGCATACTCCTTTCTTACATAGTACTTGTACTGTATTATATATTATACGAAACTACGTAAAAATATAATATGAACAAATTAAACACCCGAAGGTAAGCACACTGTATTTCGCCTCAATGTTCAAACATCACTTCCTTCACCAAACTCCAACACTAACTTCGCCACATTCTTCAAGATATAAAATTTTCAAAACGCTTACACCCGACCAAAACTTCTTTCGGGTGCCTAGTTCCTTGCGTCAATTTGTCAGAGTAATGTACATATTGAATTTATAATACCTCGTAATGTGTGTATTTAGTGACAACGTACAGTGTTCGCTATTGTAATAATTAAAGCCGCAGCCCAAATGTTCTCGCAAATTTCTATTCCTAAGTCCACTTTCAAAATTTTGGGTAAATATCGTGCAGCCCAAACGCCGTAATATTGAAGTTTACGATAAGCTGCGAACTTTACGTGCAGGTATATGGAAGTTTAACTTCAATTTAGCGGTACAGTAAGTAATACAATTTTAAATCTTAGTATGTCAGAACCGTGCCATTTGGCACTCGATACTCTCTGCCTACCCCGTTAGGGATTTGGCGTGAAGATATGTATGTATGTATGTATGTAAATCTTAGTTCATTTTATTACAACCCGTGGTGTAGTTGCTACCATACGTATACATTGATGCTGTATATGCCATCTGCTGTTTTTTGTGTGACGTATACCTATCGGTTCATCATAACTGTAATAGTATATTGTTTAAAAAACATATATTATATCGAAGGGTTGTTATTGTCAGTTCTTCGTCCATACTCCATTTGATTAAACCGGAACGTGGTAAGGTCGGAACAAGGTAGGCTACCGTCCTCGTCAGCGTCTCTCACCTGGCTTTCAATGTCTTGTTTTCGGTGTTTACACATTGGCATTGACAGTTATTAGTTCTTCCACGTACTCTTTCAAACACACCCATCGAAAATCAACTTGAAATTCCAAATTTATCTCAGAAGTTAGTTTCAAGCTACCTTGATTAGCTTGAAATGTTGTTTTATCCAAAAGTCTGACAGCATCGTCCATTCTTCTTAATAGGCTTATTCCTGTATTCGTATTACAAATTAGCCGCTCTCTTTGTTGGGGGCCAGCAGCTTTGAAGAAAGCCAGCCGCAAACCGGTCGAATAGATGCCTGTCTAATTGCAGATCCTTGTGAACTGTTAAGTATCACTGTCAATGCGATACCAAAAATATATTCCGTTGGGTATTGAATGATTGTTGTAAAGAGCCAGTGCTTATTTAATATTCTGATCTGCATGCTCGTTTGTTTCATAATCTATACATATAATAAATCTGTAAATGATTGCTGTCTGTACATGGAATATATTCGGGAGAAATCGATAAAGGGGAATTACTTTATTTACTTACTAAGTAATAGAACTCAAAACAATAAATTTTAGAATTTTTGTCTGTTTGTTCGTGCTAATCTCAGAAACGGCTGATCCGATTCAAATGCGGATTTCACTGATGCATTGTGGTAAACTTCACTTAACACTATTGTTTTTATCATTTCAGTCGGTTCATAAATAAAAAAGCTATGTCAATTTAAAAAAATAATCCGTTCCTATTTTTTTAATATAATTAATATAGCGTGCGAAGCTGCGGGCAGTAGCTCGTATAAGATAAGTATACTGGAGTTTTTGCTTATGTTATAATAATACATTGTCTGAAAAGTTGAAGCGCTTCATAAGTACACAATATTTGCAAGACACCTGTCCTTTAGGTCCTCGTTTACCTTACGTTTGGTCGTTTACAACGTATTAAGCGGTCCATATGACTATCATATGCTAAAAACCCTGCACTATCTTGTGAAGAGTAACTTCGTCGTTTCTTTTCCTTTTGTACTGTTTGCTATTAATTTTTCATTAAGTTGACAGCAATTTTGTATACAAATAACATCGATGGCGAATATAAATATATTTGTGTAGTGGATGGCAACTACCATAGCTACAAAGTGTTTTTAAAACTTATGGGAACATTTCAATCCCGTATTTTCATCCCGTAAAGGTAACAAACGATGCATGCAGTTCACCCTACCCATTGACGAATTACCCATTCGTAAGTACGATTGAAGGTTGTCCGAGGTTGACCACAGATGCGTTGCTACTTCTAAGGACTAGGATGTTCGCCTCGTGTGTAAGTCAGCAATCACGCCTCTTCCAAGAGAAAAGCAAAAATTGGCGGGTGGTTGGCGGTGGTACCTTCCCAGTCTAACAACATGAGTTCTTCCCTGGCTAATATTACTATTATTTTTGTTCCTTTAAGTGTTCCATAACAATTAAAATCCGCCAAGGCTCAGCTACGAGCCTATTCCCGCGAAAGTATTGTCGCGAAGTTACGTAATTAGGGCGGAGATGTCATCGGTTGTTCCGCAAAAAATTTTTCGCAATCGAGAATTTTTCACAACTGAGCAATTTTTGTCGCACTTCCCCGTTAATCGCTCCGACTGATTATTTTGTTCTCGTCGTTTGTCAAACTTCCTGTGAAACGACAGGAGCCGAGTTTAAATGAGGTAAAATATTTCTTTTTGCGTTTTTGCGGTGGCTTAAGAAGTTAAACTTTAAAAATATCTACCTGTTACAAATAAAATCGGTTAAGTCCAAGTTGGATTCGTTTTAAGAAGGTTTTGTACTTTATTTTCATAATCTGTCTGATTTTGTATATGTACCTTGTATTATACTTGTATTTCTTCATTCTTCCAAAAGTTTAAGCTATATAGATATTACCGACAACTCGTACATTCCTCCATAAAATACTTCTACATTTGGGTTGGTGATGTACGGTTACCAACTATTTTTAATCAGTATGCGAATTTTAGGAGTATACGCATTAGGAGATATTAGATATACGAAGGGGTCAGAACCACTTACAGACAGGGGATCTGTAACTTATATATTCTTTGTCAAAAATTAACAAACGATTTTTAATCAACTCACCAAAATGAAACTAGAAGTTTTATGCTTGTAATAGAATAAAGTAGTTCAAACTTTCCCTTTGTTTGGCTAATTGAAAACAAATTACTTATCCGTTTCAGGCTAAGTAATCAAAATTGAACAGACTAGCCTTAATCAAAATCACTAACAAGTTCGATTACACCTGAAAACCGTTCCATTCCAACTTGTTTGTATAATGCTGTACAAATTATCCGCTACCATCGCTTAACTTCTTTAAAGGAATATCGGATCAAACGTCGGCGTAAACTAATTCCGTAGAGCAAACTCGAATCTCGCTTAAAAGGAAAAAATCTACAGCAATATCCACACCGGAGCGAACTAAATTGGTTACCTATTACACTGTCGATTTAACCCGCCGACGCTCATACTGCTAAGTCCTAAACGTTACACTTAGCGCTTTTCATGAGGCGGTCTGAAGCGGGTTTTTAATTCCATGTCATAACTTTATTACGCGATGAACTCCCCTTCAGGGCATGGAGCTTTGAACACGCTGCAAAAAGAATTGCTAACCAGTGACCACACCATATACTTTTTGTATCTACGTT
>DWNR01000559.1:0-18957 GCA_018250455.1 Polygonus leo | reverse complement strand
TTATAGATGATAACGTCGTCACAGCTGTATGCCGTCGTGGATGGAACAACAAATAGATTTATGTGAAAAGCTGACACGAAAACGGCTTTTTGTTATCGATGTAAAAAAGGCTTACGAAATAAGCTTAAGAAACTTAATTCAACAAGTTACAAGTGAAACTAAGTTAAAGTAAATTTTAAATCAATTTGTAAACAACCAAAACAGACAAATAGATGTTCAGAAAAATATGTATACCGAAATTTGAAAAAAAAAACCCTCCAGACACACCACCAGCTCAATGGACACCACATTCAGTGTTAAATCACCAATAAGCAGCGGGCAAACCCACTTACGAGAGCTGGTTAAGTTTATTAAGCTAATAAAAATCGAACCAATAACTTTTTTCACCGCTTTGATGTTTAGTGATTTAAATCCACGATTGTGCATTGAAGCAATGTTTCTTTTTTAACCAAGTTTTTATTTTACCGTTGCAATGTGCTCTTTACACATTACAACATGCATGATTATTCTCTACAAAAAATCTTAATCATAATTTGAACATTAAATTTCCAAACATTCAGAGTTTGAAACAAATCATGTCAACAATAAATAAATACAGGTAAAGATTAAATACAGAAATTTATAAGTGAACGAGTAACTCGAGTATTTCAAAATAACGTCGAAGTGTATTACAATGTTAGAAAAAATATCTCACACTAATAAACGATAAATCTTACGAAAATAATAATTTATTTTAATGATAAGTAAAAAATCTTAAGAATTCCATGTTAGGATTTCTCTATCATAATAATACGTTGCTTAAAATAGTTAATTAGTTATGTTAATTTAAAAATCTGAACATAAATAAGATCCATCACTGTGACGTTTTTCTTTTTGCAAATGATAAAGTTTAAAACATTCCATCTTTTATCATTTATTTATCGATAAATAAGGAACATAATATACTGGAAACTATATATATATATAATATTAAATTTCTAAAAAAATATCTTGTATACTCGAGAAATAAGAAATACGTATTATGTGCATCCCGAACTTCCATAGCACTGTGTATAGCAGCAGGATATCGTCACCCATAGGTTACAAATTAACACCATGATCGCCATGAGTTATACGATAATTGCCGTGACCTTGGGTCCCATTAACCTCCCGTCGCGTGACCCAGTTATGTAACGCAGTGGGCCCGGTGTATTTTCCAATTGAATCTCGGCCACTGAGAACATCCGCCGATTGAGCACCACTTGATCAGAGCAAAGAGCGGGATTACCCTGCCCCTCGCTAAGTTGTTTGTTCGGATGCGCAATGGAAAATCTTTGCCGGTAATATCCTGTGATTTTACCGGCAAATATGTTTTCAGATTAAGAAATAATTAACTTCAAATATTAGCATACTCGATTTTGACACAAATTGGCACAATTTTTTCCCTGAGTTTCTCTCAATTACGCATCACTTGATCAGATGAAAGAAATTCTTTGATACCCCTGCGATGGTCTGATTTGAAGTCAATTTATCGATTTAAAAGTAAAATACAACTTTAATTGTATTCGTCCCTTGCTTTAATATGACATAGAGGTAAAATTTGTTCGACAAATTTCGAGACCACTCAGACATCCCCAGAGCATTTCAGGCATGTTCTTTACCTAACCTAACCAGAATTATCCTGCCCTTCACTAAGTTTTTAATACCTTGCGTTAATCTCGATTTTGAATCGTTTAAATGCTGATTGAAAGAAAAACCTATCCCTTACATAATAGCATATATCCAACACCTTTAGATATGAAGAATAGGTCTTTCTGTAATTTTTTTGTTAAGTTTTCGGCCCTTCTTATTATGTGACGAATTTAAAATTATTTTAGTGGATTTAACAAAATGTAACTATGTAAATCCATTTTTTTAAGTTCTATTTTGCAGTAATAAATGCGCCGACCTCATACTTTTCTAAAGTCTGTTATATAACCGTGAAAATTATTTTCCATTGTAGTCCAGTGTTAACTAAGCTATTGATGTAACTGTCAGCTAATTGACAGCAACACGATAGAGCTTTTAATTGAAATGTGCAATTTACCAATTATAATCGTAATTTCTTCAACAATTATATCTTCAGACGTAGTTGTTGAAATAATTGGATAATAAAACCGAAATTAGGTGCAGATCTAGCGGTCGAATTATCTTCGCTCGAACGATTATAACCTGGGAAAGTAATATTTGTTCATTAACTATTTGAACATTCTTTGAAAGTTATTAACCTGTGATGTTTTATGTAAATGCTAAGTATTCGGTGCAAGACTAACGAGACGTTATTGCATTAACGCGGAAGAGATTACCTAATGTTTCGGCATTTTCGTATTGATTAGGTACATACTCGTAGGTACATACTTAGTTTATATTTAGTGAAAGTAAAGGCAGTATTATTTCTCTAAGCGTATAAAGTTTTATTACAAGTAAGCAGAATACACATATTCTTAGACGCTGAATAAAATTTCGAACGAAAAAAAAAACAAATAGCACTTTTTATGTGATAAAGACAACATCTCTTCAATAAATAAAATTACTTTTTAATCGAATGGAAAGTTCTAGCATTCTTACTAAACGGCAGAAATTAGACTAATCGGGCTGTTTCGAGAACACGCAAGCAAAGACGTTTAATTCCGATAACGTCTAAAGATCTTCACGAAACTTTTAATATATATATACCGTGAGTATAGCCGGCATTCACGCCTCTCCGAACCGAAACACAATAAATTACTTCACGGAGGATTATGAGGGTGGCGGTGTTAACTCCCCGGTTGAATTACATGAGTTCTAAGATACCTGGCTGTCTTGTCTGTTTGTTTGTTTTACAGTTACAGTTAAATCTGTTTCTATAGCTGTTCTGTTATGATTGTTATACTTACTCCAGTTATATCTGATTAAATCTTGGTATACAATAGAGGCTGGAATATTAACGTTTTACTAGTTGACTGCCTATTAAGACTTTGATTTAATTTCCTTTTATCGTAGAGACTGTAATGTACTTTGTATGATTTATATTCCCTTTGATTGCTATTCTCTATGATTAATCTGTTTTGCTCATTCACTAACATAGAACTTGAATAGGTCAGTCAATTCGCACTCATGGGTGACACTCGATTAAGTGGTGAAATATAGCTTAAAATACTTCTCATTCTTTAAAGAAAACTAGTAGTGGGATGCCATGGGATGGAAGCCGAATCTCCTCTAATCTCACGTTAGAGAGAGGTAGGGTAAATCAGTGTTTTTTTAGAAATTAACACTACGTTACATTAGAATCGCAAATTTAAAAAAAAACATGCACCATGCGCGTGGGTCAAACCATATCTCACCAAATCTCACCACAGGGAGATTGTCATAAACGTCTCACGTAATTAATGGACGCCCCCATCATATATAAAATAAACTTATGTCAAGTGTTGAATATATATTTATAAAAAAAAACTATTATACTCCGAATAATGGTCCACGTGTCTAGAAAATTTGCGCGCCATGATGACGCATCTATAAATACATAGTTAATTTATATGAGAGGTCAATATTATACCCAAGGTCGATTGTGGGTGATATCAAACTTGTTAAAGGCGTGTGGAAATTCTTGAGGTGACTGAAAATACGTAAGAAAATTCATCACAGCATTTGTACTACTAACTTTATACTACGCCTTATATAAATTGAGCTTTAAATATATTTACGAAGAACACAAGGTTTTATTTCAATTAACGTCGAATTTTAAGTTAAGTCTTCGTCACACACTCGCTTACGGTTTCATTTTTTTATCGCCTTTATTAAATTAGAACTTGGTTTTTGATACCACAATTCACATTTTTCCCCTATTATGTGCGGTCTTTTGTCAGATACTATTTCATTGTTTGCGTAAAAGGTTGCGTCGACCAGTTTTCTCGATTAATGTACTTAAGAGCTCTCCTTCAAAGCCGACAAAGCATTGGCGACTCTTTTGGTGTTGCAAATGTGCCAACCATAGGCGATGATGACTACTTTTAATAAGATCGCTAGTCTGCCTTTCTACAGATGCAATATAAAAAAGTAAATTAATTTTTAACATGTTGCAAGTTCACGGCAAAACGAGCGATTCCATTTGAATTGTTCTTTACGCAGGAATAACATGATATTTACATATTTTGTACCCTGTTTACTGTTTCTATACATGACTATTAGCATATAATTTTTTTTCTAATATCTGATAATTCTGAGATTGAAATGTACTTTATGCGCACATATGTACGTCACCCTAAAAATAGGTTCCTAAATTATATCGTTCACGTAATGTAAAATAGTTACATAACTCAGAAATATAGAGTTATGAGACTATTTTTATGACGTTATAGAGTAAAATGTGTAACGCACTTACCTAAAAAAATAAAGGATTTTTTTCATGGTTCAAATTTGTAGTTTTAAAGAAATTTTCCTAGTTATTTGTGAAAAAAAAAAGTTTCAGCTACGATAATAATAATAATAATTACCGCTTCAAAAATCTGCAAAGTTGCATTTAAATGTGCAAAGTACTAGTATAGACCCGTGTATATAGTAGTCTTTACCGGCCGTGTCAACAGGTCGAGAGCGGTAAATCATTCGCGTTTTACGAGTATTTTGTGTGTACCTTTCGACTTGTACAAATAAACTCGTGCCGCACAACTTTACCGCTTACATACAGACTTTGTCCGGTTGGGTTTCATGCGAAATTCAATCTGGGACGAGTTTGACTCGCTAAAAGCATATATCGATTTATTTTTCCCTCACCAGCAGTAGATATTTACCTAAATGAGACTAGAACACGAAATAGTGAATAGTACAGAAGGTCGGTTTCGTACAAGCAATACAAATAATGTTTCTCATTTAAATCAACAGAATTTCATATATGTGTAAATCTTTGATGATATTCGCAGTTATATGTGCTGGACAATTTAACAATTTGAATATTTAAATTAAATAGGTAACAAAATGTTTTTCGTTTCTGAAACACTTCATGAATAAGAATGTTCAAAAGGTAACATTCCTTGCTTTTAAATAGCTTGTACCTACCTAGCTACAAATATAATACAGTCATGACGTTTATTTAAGAACGATAGTTTATATCACATAGACTTGTACTTTCAAATATTATGATGGTCGCTATAATGTCGTACCAATAGGATGGCAAAACGATTATCAATTTATTTACTTAACAAAAATGTATAAAAACGTATGAAAGGTTATATTTAATATTCTATTTAATGTGTAATTCAAAATCCTGAATAAGAAAAAAACTACGTTTCTATCCCTGCAATACGCTAGAACGTAGGTAATTACAACCAAGGTCGGCTGGAGCCGTCCTTCTGTACCATTCCCTACTTTCAACCAGAACGCCTGGCGGGCTGTCTGTCTCGTGCCGACGTCGCTAGGCGTTGGCGGATCAACGCCATTCCATTGTCTCCCTATAAAGCCTGTCAATACTGTCTACGTCTATATTACCTTTCTATTGTGCTTTTCTATTAGTTGTAATTGGATGTCGTGTATCGGAATTAGGGCTCGTCTAATGAAGCGGTGGTTGGTGTAGGTATCTTTACATAAGCTATACTTTCAACATTTTCCATTGTTTATTTTATCGATTTTCTCGTTTTTAACAAGTGATCTTTAGGAATGAATGATTGTAATCTTTGCCAGGTGGTAGAACTCGTTTAGTTCAACCGGGAGGTACCACCGCCACCCTCATAATCCTCCGAATTAAGCAATTTTTGTGTTTCGGTTTGGAGAGGCGTGGTTGCGGGCTATACTTATACACGAGGCGAACATCTCAGTCCTCAGGGGTAGCAACGCATCTGTGATCAAACTTAGGTATGATCTAATTGTTCTTGGGGATTATTACTGATGTCCATGGGCGGCAGTGACCACTTACCATCAGGTGCACTGCATGCTCATTTGCTACTTTTATATGATAAAAAATAAGATAAATTTTAACCTAACATTTATAATTGTTATCTTATTATGTTTAGCTTATTATTTATAAAGATCGTTTTATAAAGCAATAAAGCAAAAACAAAACACAGATAGGTTAAACACATTCATTAAAGTCGATTAAGTGCCCTGCTGATTGAGGGTTGGGTTAAAGTAATCTTACATTTCCTCATACTTTTAACTTTCACATCAGTTGTTAACTGGCTTATTCTCAAATCTACTTACGTCTTAATTTACTACTTTATGGCACTCGGGGTAATCTAGTTTCCTATTAGTTGAGAATTAAAATTCAGTAGTTTTGAATTTTATTGACTGAATACTTCATAGTATTGGTGTACATATTTGCCATTAAATTTAGAAGCGTAAGAGCAACCATATATTAATAATATTAAAACGTTTTCTTTCTTTTTGTCGCATAAATTACGTAATCAGCTTCTGTTACGTTACTCCTTGAAAATGTTGACGTTAAGGCTAAGAAAAACGTTGGAGTTATATCAAAAATACATACTTACTTAATCTTTCTATGTGAGAACAGCGATCTGGCCTTGTCCCGCTTTTTGTAACCTTTTTGTGAATAGCTTGTAACTTGGGGGTAGGTTTTGTTAGCGGATGAAAGTAAACTGAGCAATATAATAAGCGTTGAGAGAAAGAATAATCAGTATATTTTGTATTCGCCTGATCAGTTCCGTTACACGAAAGTATATTTCTCATTTTCTTATAATAATATAATATTATCTTTTTGTCAAAACAATATCATTATTACATTTTTATTGTAAAGACTAGTAAAATATATTTATTAAAAATACTTATAAGTTTTTTCATTGCTTACAATCGAATCACAAACATACTTAAAGTTTACAAAAAATAGTTGAGCTCTATTTTTTTTGTAAAATTTAACGTAGGTATGTACTATAGCGTAACAGCGTATGTAATAGTATACATATAGATTTATACCGATAAATAATAAATTATGAAGAGAAAACATTATTTAACATTATTTGTAAATACGATAGACTCTATTATATTAATGCCTAGGTTTATTTTAAATTTTTCTTTTTATTTTATAAAGACAAAACGACCATGCTCCACCCACCTGGGTGCAATCTGCCTGACATGAACATTTGTGATCAAGTCCAATTACGATTGAACTTTACCGATGTGTTGTTATCCCTAAGGGCTTAGAATATTCGCCTCATGTGACCGTTGTAGTAAACGGACTCATAAATTACACAATGTTCACTTAATTGTGTGTATTGAGTATTTTACGACTGACATAATACTTGTAAGCCATAAAACCTGAAGAATACCACGACGAATCATTACCGTTGTACCTTATGAATAATTTATTAAATTTAATTCATAGTTCAAGAGCTAATTACATTAAAATCAATGAGTACTTTAGATAAGACCGTGACTAAGTTCTTAGGTCTCGTAAATAAATACATATTTATACATTATTATTTATAAAGTTTAAGTGTCTATCTACTCGTTGGTTGGCAGATTAAAATGTTCAAAGGTTTGTCATTATATCGGTCGTACGCGGTTCATTCACATTGCACGCGGTGTAACACGGTCGAACTTCATTCATATACTACGATATTATAGTCGATATATAGATATTCTCATATACGTAAAATGACAGTCTCGGCACTGATAGCCCGACGCTATGATTTCCTGTACAAGGAATGTCATGGAATAAAACGTGTATAGTGTATACCCAGACTTAGACTTCGAATTTCATCGCTCCAGTTTTTGTCTGGTCAGAAATTGTTGAAAAGTTTTCTATGTGTGTATATGTGACCTGCTGCGCCTATCTTTTCATCATGATCAGATCAGTTATAAATCGGTTAACAGTCCCCGAAGATCAGTGGAATGTTTTATTCTCTCGTATCTATTACAACAGCTTATAGCACTTGATAACACATAGGTTACAAATAAATCTAAGTCCTTTATAAAAATATGACTATAGAGCAAAAAATGCTGTTCCACTTCTTTACTCTTAGGATAAATAATATAGTTGTCAGTTTTATTGATGTGACAAAAAGATGACTCAATCTTTTATATTTTTCTTTATCGTGGTTTTGACCTCAGTTTTTATAGAATTTATAAGTCTGGCAATGTACGCCCGTAAGTATAAAAAATATAATAATTTTATTTTCCGCTACTTCTGCAATCCTTGATACTTGGAAATAAAATATGACATTCTGTACGTACCTACATATAAATATCTGATAGGTAGGTAGGTTTATTCGTTCATTCAGAAACTCAATCGGATATGACATTATGACACTATAAACCTTTATCTGTCGTATGTCTGTATTTATGACTACTGTAATAAATGACTGTAAAGTGTTTTTTCATATTTATTATTCTTATTATGTTTATAGTGTTGTCTTAAGAATACACTTATTAATACTAAAACATATCAATATACATAAGAATACGTTAACAAACGGGATGTTAGTTTAAAAAAATGAGATAGATGAGCAATAAAAAAAATAAAATCACTATTATATTATGAAAATTTATTTTAACACAGATGAATAAAAAAAACTTTACCTCTAAATATACTTATAATTAGTAGTACATTGTGTATTAACGAATTATTCATAACTACGTTGATTAACTGAATACAAACACGTTAGGTTAAAGAAAATGTAAAACATTAAGCGTTTTTGCATATTCATAACTGAGCTAGAGTATCGTATGCCTTTTGACTTATCTGACTTAGGGCCGTATTAATAAAGTGAACTTAGATTGAGATCGATCTTGAGTGCGGGTAAAGTCCATTTAGCACTTAAACCGCACTGAAAATCGATCTTGAGTGCTGCGTTAAGTCCATTGTTTAGCGCTTCAACCGCACTCAAGATCTATCTTAATCATGAGTTACGGCCCTTAGTCATGTCACAAGCCTGTTCACTCACGTACGTCTGAAGCTTTTAAATAATGCTTCCTGTTCAAGCAAACGTTAAAAAAAAATCTCAATAGCCCTTTGTATGTAAATGTGATGCACTTGTACAAGATTCTGTAGTTGCCCTGAGGAGAAATCAGTTTGTAACAGTTCGACTTTCTTTGAAATATAGCACTGCAGTTTCTATGATTTTACGAGCATGAAATGTGAAGCGGTTCTGGTAGTTCCAGGAGCTTCGATTTAAGTGAGTGATGGTCGGGTACATTCGTATTAGAGAGTGCACTTTCGTTAATGATACTGGGATTGGGGATATACTCATGTTATTTGATGAAGTGTTTCTCTATGTCCTTTAACATAATTTAGACAACGATGACATTCCTATACCTATAAGTTAAAGAAAATCGCGAAATAAGTTAAACTCTTTGTGTGGGTGCTGTCTTTAAATATAGTACAGTAGCTTGTAGTTGAAACAAACAGGTCACGAAAATTTAAAAATCTCAACGTGAAATTTTTTGCATTAAAAATAATAGAACACTACTCTAAAAGTAAGATTATTTACCATACTTCGACATCTTCAGCGTTTTTTTTTCTTCAGTGAAAATCAAAGTTAGCACCCCGATCCTCATATCCCAAAATTAGACCAATCATAATCATCATATCATAATTGACGAATGATCGCGAAACATGTCCTCAAAAAAAATAGCTAAATAAAATAAAATAGCTTAATAAAACGTCAAGTTGCAAACCGGTTGACTGAAACCAAAATCGATACGAGCGAATTTAATTATGTAATTCAATTAACCGCAACTGGGTTCTAGCGGAGACAGATGTAGGATGGAGGGAGAGGGTGGATTTAGGCCGAAGCCAGATCGGGGAGGATAGAAATTCCTTTGCGGTACCTACTGGCCGTAATGTGGTAATGAGATTTTTTCCACGATTGCGCTCGTATCGAAACGGCATGTGTTTGAAACTATTCGCATTTATAATGCCTATGGCTGGATCACAAGTTTTTATTGATTTTATAGATACCTAGTATATGTCCACGGGATTGCACACCATTTTGACATTTATTTCGAATGTATAATATTTTTTTCTTAGTTTCCAATAAAGCACAACATATTCGCATGTATAATAAATACTACTAATGTTTGAACGTCGAAATCGGAGAATCAAAAAATGACGCCATGCTTCTAGTGTACATAATGTCTTTGAATACTACGGAGTCTTCAAGATTCTTCTATTTCACAGAATTTCATATAGTTTCTTGAAAATAAACTATTTGAAATTCTTTGAAACACAAAAATTATAACATAATTTAATGAATAATACGCAGTTCATTTTAAAAATTTCAAAAGGAATTTAAAAATATGTGTTAAAGCCCGCGTTATGCTCTCGACACGAATGCGCTTTTGAATGAACGTTTTGTGTTTTATTTAAAATAGGATTAATCTAAAAGCGAGCCAGAATTACCTACTTGATACAAATTTTATAAAGAATATGTTACGTAACCATATACATTTTATATAATTAATTAGTGATTATACTTATAACGAAATGGTGTCAAGCGCAATGATATATGTATAACAAGTAGGTACTACATATTTAATTAATACTACTTTGTTACACTAATTAGTTTTAATTCTTAAATTCGCTGGATGGAGTCTTCTAATGAGTTTGTATTTGTAATGATATATTAATAGGCACCTTTGTACATGTTTTTATTTATCGTGTTGCAAATTTCAAAGGTCTCTTCTTGTATGCGTGGTTGAATGAGGCGGTATCGCCACCAGGTATTTGATTCGCTCATTGTGTCATTGGGTATACCCAAAGGAAAATTAACAGCATCAACGAGATCAAAGTCTGCATTATTTAATGTAAATTAAGGTGATATAAATTAACCGAATCCAAACAAACATTACATCGCGAAACATTGAATGTGTTAACCACAGCTAATCAAACAATCTTATGTTTGTTACAGGTACTATGACTGTCTGCGACGCACACAGTGAGTCAATCGCCGATAAAGTGACGCTTGCAGACAAATCAAACATATCGACCCTCCGTATTCTCCTTGCGAAATGCGAAAAGATCCACCAATTGCTAAATGCGAAAAGATCCACCAATTGCGAAATGTTGTTTGCATTTAAAAACGACGTAATTATATCACGTACGTGCAAATAGTTGAGATATAAACGTGTCCAATGTTTCTGTTTGGCATTATTGCAAAAAAATTGCACATATCTACGTTTTCGCGCAATTATTTGTTGTTCGCGTGCCTCTTATAAACGATTTGATTGGGCTCGTTTTTAAGCAATAGCCCCAGTGATATTCGATTCGTCTGCAAGCGACATTTTAAGTGTACTATAATTATATAACAAAGTTTAATATCATCGTCATATTTATACTAAGGTCTATCTCGCCTGTCCTTTTGTGTGTAAGTGTGTCAGGCTATCTACAAAATATAGAATAGCCAATAACAATGACGCATACATGAATTAATACATTAATTTCGTAACATGTATGTGTGGCAGACTGGATATTCATATCATACGTCGTCCACTTTTGTAACGGCGTAGTATTCATTCAATACAAATATATACTTCAAATAACAAATATTTAAACAGTATCCTACGGATGAGGATTGAACATGATTAATATGAATAGACATAATAAAATCGTGTGAAAATAAGTTATATTTATATGAATAACATTTAAATATAATGTAAAGATTACGTTGAATTTATTAAACCAACGTGATAGATATTAATGATTTAAATAAATAGAAAGGAGAATTTAAAATCATAATTATAGTTTAAGATTTTGATTTATTAGGTGTTAGATAATTTATTTTTAGGTTATCGTTTAGATCTTATACATGTCCTACTTTTATGTCTTAGACGGAAGAATTTTACTAATCTGTCTGTCGATATTTATCTAATTAGAGGAATTAGTTTTAGTATGTCCTTCCTGTGTGTTAGACTGCCGAATAATCTTTTGTTTAGATAATTTAATTAGCACTAATCTTAATTGGTGTCAGAAATCATAATTTTAGTATCGCTCCCGCCAAGATAAGGTCCAGAGCGACAGATCGTCTCACGGATTGAAGTTCTACATCTATACGGTTAAATGGCAAGGCTACCACAACATCAAAATCAAATATATTTTTGACATCCACACCACATCATATTGTTTTTAATAGTCGCATTATATTGTTTTTCAGTACATTCTTCCATTAAATTAATGTGTTTTGAATAACTAATAGTTAAAAACTATGTTTATAGATACGTAGGTATTTATTATGAAAGTGGTTTTAGACGAGACCGTATGACTCGTTGCGCCATCTAGTGTCCAGTAGAAACAATTCAGTTGAATTTCGCAGTCTGCAAAATAGATGGCGCGCTTGTATCATTGTAATTTTTCCGCAGAATGATTTTACTTTTTCTAGTAAATTTCCATTTTAATATTTATTTTCATGGAAATGTTGCAATTAAATGGAAATCTTTAAAGTATAGTGAATAATATAGTGTGCATTAGCAGAGCGATATAGAATAACCACATTAAAATAAAATCTATTTTGCCATTGATATGATAGATATTTCAATGAAAAAGTAAATTAAGTGCTCTTGTAAAATATAAATTTGTTTATATAATTTTCACACGTATTATATACCATTGGATATTTACGCCCTACCAGACATGAGCCCGGATAGCTCAGTCGGTAGAGCATTGGACTTTTAATCCAAGGGTCCAGGGTTCAAGTCCCTGTTCGGGCGTTCTTTTTTATTTGTTTTATAATATTTTTAAAACATGAATTACGAATTTTTCTCACTATTGTGGAAAATTTCAATGATTTGTACAAATGTAAATTTAAATTTTTTCGAAGTTTATTTACTCATTCAAGATTATTTCATTTGCTTCATGCAATTTAATTTTTATGATATCTTGACAAACTAAAGTATAAAAAATTATTGCGCTTGGAATCTTAGTGTTTTGCTTAATACAAAAAATATCCATATTATTTTAATTTTTGTGTTGTGTATATACATTATTTATGTTAGGTAATTCTTTAAAAAAAAAAAACATTTTAACAGCTGTATTAATTACATTGTCACAAAATTGTATCATAATCTTCGTAATAATTTTCATACAAATTAAATAAAATAAAGCAACTAAACAAAAGGCAGCGCCATCTAGTCAGCGTATGTTGTACTAACACGCGTGGCTGTAGTGACTGAAGTTGTTCTGTATAAGTAGTTCGGAGCGCTGTTGTTAGATGGCACTGTACACGAGTTTTATGTTTTATACAAGACATGTAGATGTCACTAGTCAACACAACTTGTAGATTGGAAGTATACAGATATGTCTTTATTTTCTTTAAAATATTTATTGAACTTCTCTGATATTTAAACAAACCAATACTTTCACATGGTAAATATATATTTTTTAATACTGTATAAGAATTAAGTTTGTTTAATTAGAAGATTCTTCTGAAGAAAAGTTCTCCCATGGGGAGTTATTTTAATGATTGGAAGACTTTTTAAGAACTTTAGTCATAATAACATGCACATTATAGAATTTTAAGATTTAAGTTTCCGTCATCTTTATAACAATTTAAAAATTATAGCTGATGTCTATAATATACACGAAGTATTAGGACTAGGAGCAGTATCCAAATAACTGTCTCTAGGAAGAGTTTCCAGGTCGCTGGAAGGGTTACCTCGTTGGGTAGTGGAGTCTTTCATTGGCCTAGGTAAATGCCAACTCTCCATCGATCTCAATTCATTCATTGGCTGTATCAAAATGTTTATAGTCTAGACATTTTCTGAAAAATAATGTAGCATGAAATCCTCGTGAACTTATAGTTTTAAAGTTACCATATAATTTTGGATTCAAACCCGGATGTGATTTTGAAAGCAGAAATGCCAGTAAGCATTTTTAAATGAAATTATAATCCGTTTTACGGACTTGATAACATAAAGGTTTAACCTTACAAAATATCTCAAAGAAGTAATAAAATGAGTTTTACAAAGTTTTTTGTTCGAATTCGTTTTATGGACAAAATATAAATTTCATAACTTTTATATTAAAATTGCGGCATTGGACATGAAAATAATAATTTCCATTTAAAGATCTTATCAAACAATTTTAATAAAAATAGCTCGAGTCCAAAACAGAGCATAAAGTAAAGGTAAACTGCCTTTCTGTATACAGTATTTTAGGGAAATGACCCGTCGGTCATGTAGTTGTGTTCGGCAACATTTTAACTTTTAAAGACCTTCCAAAACTAAATAATGCAACGCAGAAAATTTCTTCTAAATTATTTTTATAGTTTTAAATATTAATTTTAATAAAATTCTTATAAATACGAAACTGTAGCATTCCTGATTGCTGTAGTGTAGGTAACAATTAAGTTTGTTTAATTAGATGATTGTTTATTACAATGTACACAAATTGAATCGGTATTAATTAAATCTTTATATATATAAATCTCTTGTCACGATGTTTGTCCGGGCTAATTTTCGAAGATTGATTGATATTGATTACATATTTTTATTATTACAAATTGAAAGTCAATAGCAGGATATTTGCCAGGTCAACTATTATCAATATAAAACATAATAAATAACCCGTACCGCATAATATTATACACATTATAAGTACAGAATGTACGCATTCTGTACTCATAATATAACTGGTAAAGTAACATACTTGCATAGCAATATTTCTCGTACCGACATAGTGCGTTCACAACTAACATTGAATTTTTCGCATTATGCGTCTGTAATTGCGTGAACTGACGTAATTGAACTCATTAAAAGCATTAACGATTCCTTATGTTCATACAAGTTGGTTCATATTATGTCAGATATGTAGGTATGTTGTACGCTTGCGTCTTAGTTTACGAACCGAGAAGTCATTATTTTATAGAATAAAACGTTTATATTTGACGTTTTATGCGAAGGTTTTATGTTACGTCAATTGTCTTAACATATAGTATGTTAAGACAATTTCAATATAGTCCAATTTAATAGAGTCCATCAAAAATTTAGTTCTTAAGATACAAACTGTATTTAAGGAAGATTTGAACTTATATGGCCTACATCTTAAGTACATTTATATGTCAAAACGCATAAACTATCATTACCACAGTAAAGCACAAAAGGTGTATTTTTTTTAAATACTATCAAATTGACTTTTAAAAAAGGAAGACGGATTTTTTCCTTTGGTTATATTGTTTTGGTTATATATTACAAGATAACCAAATCAAGAGAAACATTAGTTTCTCTTGATTTGGTTATCTTGTAATATATAACCTAAAATACATACTTATTAAAGTATGTTATATAAAGCAACTACACCGCAACTAAACCACGCGCACTTCCGAAAATTGCAGTCATTTATATTATAAAGTTTTACAATGTCTCACGTGTTCGAACCAACATACCCAAAATAATATTTATAAACGTACAATAAATATATCCAAATAATTAATTTTATTTAAAGTAGATTCCTTAATGAGCTCTTGAAACAACGAAACAATAAGTTATTCAACTTAAATGTATTTCTGTGTAGCTGGTTATTGAGTAATCTATTTTATAATGCACTTTTTTGCACAGCCTTTAAACAAAACGATGATAATAATTGCCATCGCATACACGCCGCATTCTTCGAATGTGTATATCTTGTTGTTACGCATACACAGTTGCGTACAGTGATGCAATTGCTTGCATTCGTTTCGTATTATGTTGTGTTGTGCTTGTCTGTGGTCGAAACTTTGCGTTATGTTATTTTATGCAACTCGATTGTAGAGTTTTATCTGATGATCTGATGATGAGTTAGGTAAAACTAACTTAATAAGTAAACAACCCTTCAAAATCAGCGATGCATTGAGTTAGCTCTGGTGTTGCAAATGTCCAAAGGCAACGATGATTATTTTTACTGGTAGCCCATCCGTTTTAATGCTTAGGTCAGGATAACGAAGAATAAAGTTTTGCAAGTATTTAAAAATACATGCATATAAGTGATAAATCGTATCGTAATATTGTAATGAAAATCGGTCAAAAATCGACCTATGCTTTTTCACAGGTCTCATGTGTGACAGGGTTCATTTATTTGCAAATGGACTCGTTGCTCGTCGATTTTTTACATACTTGAGGTACTAACTCAAACATTTAAAAGATCAGTCATATTGGTTTGATGTTTGTTAAGGATATACGTAGATATCTAGACAAATAATAATTTACACTTGAAAATAGTATAGTACCTAGGTACCAAGTGCGGTAGTGGTCATTTGCAAATGGACTCGTTGCACGTCAATTTTTTACATATTTGAGTTACTAACTCAAATATTTAAAAATTCAGTCATATTGGTTTAATATTTGTTACGCGATAAGTTACAAGACAGATAATAATTTACACTTGGAAAGTAATATAGTACCTAGGCATGTTCACCAGTGGTCATTTGCAAATGGACTCGTGCACGTCAATTTTTTTACATATTTGAGGTACTACCTCAAATATTTAAAAATTCAATCATATGGGTTTAATATTTGTTGCGCGATATATGTATGTATGTAACTAGACAAATAATAATTTACACTGTGAAAATAATATAGTACCTAGCTACAGTAGTATTACTGACTACTGGTACTGCTACATGCCAACTGGTATTATTTATGACAATTGTTACCCATGTTACTAAGCTTTGTTTGGTAGTACTGGATGATGTATGGATTTAATTAGCTACCTACCAGTTTGTTTAATTATGTAACAATTTTAAACGTAATTGATATTATTAACAGGTTTCTTTAAAAGTGTTGTTACTATTTCAGTTATGTTTATTTATATTTTACTTGATTGAAACGTGGACTTAATGTACTGATTAATTTTAAAACAGTCAGTGTATATGAAAAAATCTAAATTTTGATATTTTTTCAACGAAATCACTTTGAGGCTATGGTAACATTTGTTTTAAGATAGTTCCACTTTAACATCGTCCTCCCATCTGAACTCAGCCCATTATACCAGTCTAAATCTAAGAAACTGTGCAAGTCTCTTAGCATGAGTTGGATACAGGGCATAGTCCTCCATACTAAATGCGGTTTGATGTAGATTAAAAAACTTGTCAAAGTGTCAAAACTACGTCATATTCGTCACAAATATATAAATAAATCATTATAATTTATTACCATTTGCGAAATCGTATAGTTTTCAAAACCGTTGGTCGAAAAAAATAAAAAAACACATATAGATTTATTTCCCCTTGTACTTTTTGTCAGCTGTTTGAGACAGTGGTACATTGATTCCGAGAAGTATTTATTGATCTTCCAGTAGCAAGTAATCAAACTGTTTGTATTGTATGAATGGTTGATTGCGACCCGTTCGTCGGTCAAATGTTACGAAACCGATGAAAGTAAATCGGGTTCCGATACACATCTAAACATCCGTCAAACTATCCGAACTATACTATCCGTTGCCACCTATCAAGGATTACGTGCGACGGCAGATTAAAAAACCAGGGTTGATACAGGACATTGCAAATTAGTATGGGTATAACGAAGTCTTTGGTGCTTCAAATGTCCATGGACGACAAGGATTTATGATTTATTAGTAAGATTGTCAACTTTTATTTGAAGAGATAGAATATACTAGATATATCTCTTCAAAACTATTTCAAAGGAGGTAAAAATGAGTACGAACTTATAAAAAAGAGTGTCATTTATTGAACACTTTCAAAAAGGTATTTTTAGTACTTTTGCGACACATAATAATTTTACATTGACATTAAATTAGTTGCTGCGTTTCGAAACATAAGTAAATAGTTGACTTTTTGGTTACGATAATAGGTATGCATCATATGAAAGACGGGCACTAGTATAATAAACATTGTGTAAAAAAGAGTACTTTAGCGTCCTCTATTAGTGTTATAGATTATAGAGTACGCATGACATAGAGCACAATACTCTATTTTAGAGTACGGTTACCCTAGTTATTAGTGCTGGTAAGCAAAGTTGGTTAATTTGACGTAAAGGTTTAAATATATAACAAATGCGTAAATAATGTATAAAACATGTTGAAGTTTTTAAAATTCTGTTGTACACATTATACATTTTCATAATGTAACACAGCATATTTAATTTTTATGGAAATGATTTGCAAATTGCACTCGCAGCTTGCATAAAAATAATTAAGAGCACTCCGAGCGCTTTATACATAATCGCAGTCTCAAGGTCGGAAGTGATTTAGCTCATCTTATTTCGATGATCGGTGTGTGCGATTTTCATTACAAGATATTTTTTTGTCAAAAAGTTACGACGAAAATAAACTGTGTATGTTTGTCCGATGTTCTGGGCATGTAATAAGAAAAAAAAGAAAAAGTGAAATGTTTCGTGAGGCATCGACGATCTTTTATTCATAATATAGTAGGTAGTAGAAAATGGGCATGCAGTCAACTCAATTGGTAGAGGTCCTTGCTGCTCTTGGACACCTGTAGTGAATCTTAGATAGAATTAAATTCCTAAAGATGGTCATATCCTCAAGGCACCTCAAGGTAAAAAAACGCGTGGTCGAATCAAGTAGAATTCAATACCATTTCCAATGACCACTCGTTATCTCTAGTGACACAGTTAATTATTAAGTATTGACAAATCGATCAATACCAAATCATCCCAGTAAAAAACCGTGCGTGTTAATGTAATGAAATTTGTCTTTTCGATATCACGACAAGTGGAAATTCATTCATAAATCACATATAAATGAAATTTAGGTCGCGATAAAGTGTTACAAAAGTATTCGAGTGTGTGAATGCATTCGTTACATTTATTACAATTTATAAATAACAGTCCATTATCCGCTGTAAACTTGAGTAAGAGTGTAATCACAGTTACAGTTATTTTGTAGTAATAAA
Source organism: Polygonus leo (assembly GCA_018250455.1). NCBI lineage: Eukaryota > Metazoa > Arthropoda > Insecta > Lepidoptera > Hesperiidae > Polygonus > Polygonus leo. Next base: position 175 of record DWNR01000559.1, on the reverse strand, counting down.
AGAGGAGTTGCCAATTTTACGACCAGAAAACGTTTTACAGCTGTATTTCTACTCCTCTAAGATTGACATCTTACTAACTTTATCTATAGCCTGATTCTTAATTAGGTGTCCAAAATGTAAACAAAGGGGTTGACCTAGTAATAAAATAGGTTACTAATGGTAGATTCCTATTTTT
>DWNR01000558.1:0-18963 GCA_018250455.1 Polygonus leo | reverse complement strand
TTTTTGAAGTCGATTTATAAATCAGATTAAATGTCAGTGAAATGAAACATATTCATTATTTTCCTATAAAACTATTTTGAGAAAGATGTTCTTGTTAGAATACTTTGAAATTGCTCAATTAATTGTTTACGTTGGTTCTACGTTGGAAAATAAGGGGAATACAAAGTGTCCCTGACATTTATGATTTTATTTTATTCCTAGTAAACTGTTTATAATTTTGTATAAACAATACAAGATGAAAAATCGATTGCTTTTTAATGCCCAATACGAAAAAAAACGGAATGTTTCGGAAACATTAAAATTCGGAATCGACACATCCTTGCCTTAAGTTGAGGCCGTGTAGAGTTCATAGCGCCTCGGTTGATTCGTAGCCGACCTATAAAAGTGGCGAGCAGGATCTTAGCGACCAGTACAGTGCTGGTTTGTGACTGTGTCATACTTAATTAAACAGGTAGGTGGTGGTCAAAATCGTTGCGATTTACGATATGTATTTTTTATTTTTATTTTCATATATAGCTTTTTTAATCATAATTAGTTCGGTGCTTACTGAAAAGTATAGACTAAGATTCTTCAAAGGCTTATCAAACGTAAATTAAATATACCAAAATAGGGTCACAAAATAAGTGGCACATTTTATGTTAAGCCTTTTATGTTACCGTCAAACTAATTACTTCATTCGCAAGTAATAAGTTCTTACACATTTTTATTTTATTTTTATATTAAACCTGTTCGATTTTAATATGTCAGAAGCCATATCTTAAATCTTAATTTAAAATTGCTGAATTCTGATAAGCTCGATGTCGTAATTCAAGCTTATTAAAACTCGTTCGACGATGTAATAAAATATTTAACTACTTTTTAACGCTATATAATTGATCTATCTGACAAGAAAAAATCATAACTTCAAATGTGGATTTGTTTTCAAATTTGGGTTATGTTCATACCTTTTTGTTATTACGACAGATTTTTGTAATTTATTATCGTATTTTATAATACGCAACCTAAATGTTTCAAACGCAGAATGGGTTTTGTGGAACCCATTTTTAGGAATCTACTACATGTTTTATATTTATCTAGTTAAATAATCTGTTGCCGCCAAATGAAATAGTGTAAAGTCTTAACACGTATATCCTTATTTTTATGTGCGTTCCATTTTTACCCATATAATTGCACCTATCCGTTTGTAAATTGCAATTGTAAATAAATAAAAATGCAAATTGCTACTAAGCAACTGATGTGGGGTTTCTGGAATAGAATTCACTTACTGCCACGCACCTTTATTCATAACGTGTCGAATCCGAGATATTTTTTTATAAAATAAAATTACAAAAGTAAAAGTAATGTAAGATAATGAGCAACGTAATAACATTTACAGACAATATGAAACTTTACGTCGTTGTATTTGGAGTGCTAGCAGCGTGTGCAGTCTCTCTGGCTGCTGAATATGGACCTCTGATGACCGCCCTTCGACCTGAAGAGGACCCTGTTGATGAGGTCTCTTACGAGCCTGGACAAGTTAGCGAACTCGCGCGTCCAAAGAGGGGTCTTCTCCTAGGTAATCAGAAATTACTATTTCATTGCACTGTTAAGATCTTGTTTAGGTTATGAAGTCTCATGTAGACCCGGGTTCGAATCCCAGATACGTCTGGTTTTTCAAAGTAACGTACGTGTTTTTTGTGTAATACATCGTGAAAACGTACACGCTTAAGTTTGTAAAAGAAAAACTAAACGAAAGGGGGAAATGTGATTGATGTCAATCAATTCACGGTTGACCAACGCGGTAGATCTTGGCTTAATTTTCTTCATTGTGAGACTTTTTTAATAGACTACAAAAAGCGAGGAGATACTAATTTGATACGGTTTATAATAAACTGCATCCCTCTAAAAGTGGCGCCCCTGGCAACCACCCTCTGATCAGCCCCTAGCTACGACGTTGCTCTTTTCGTGGTTAAAACAAAACGTGGTCATCAATATTACATTCCTTCATAAAATGCCATTCAACAAATATTTGGACCAAGTTCATTGCCCTTTATACCTACGTATTTGCTAATCAAATATTGCATAATACTGTCATTTTTTACGAGTTCTACTTATTTGTTAGGCATACATTCCGACCCAGAATGTATGAACTTTGTACCATATGTACCTTTGATGGACTTATATATCGTAATTTTTATTGGAATTTCTTAGTACATCTACTCGTAGTTCCTTAGGCATCGAATTTGGGCTGTTAGCAGATGTTTTTGGGCCGCAGCGACCACTTACCATCAAGTGGACCTCAAGCTCGTTCGCTACTTTATGATGAAAATAAATATCCGTCGAAAAAAAAATTAACAAGAAATAAAATAAACATGTTAATGGTTGTTTTCCAAATATAGTGAGGAGAGAAGTCAGGTTTGGTTAATTCATTTTAGAGTATTCTTTTTGAATTTTCAAATTTTCATTGGATGTGATTTACATCTAATGCGATAATAGATGTTCACGGAAGTTTACTTGAAGCAAAGCGTTGGTAAGCATGACTTTACGTTTTGGTTCTTAGTCATACTCAAATGATTTTTTATATGCAGGTATACAAACAATTATTAATACACAGGTAAATAAAAAAAATCACGGGCTGTTTAAAAATTACCACCTGCTATAAGAAAAAGTTAACAAATTATGAAAGTGCACTTGCATTTTCTATCATGTTTTTAACAGTCTTAATCAAACCATTATTTTTTCAAAAGTAATAATAAAATAATAGCAAAACAACCTAAAACGATAAGATATTCTAGGTTCAATAATAAGTTTAAATGTACAATTTAGTTAAATAAAGCTAAACAGAGCAATCATATATTATAATATTATTCCATAACATTATTATACGAAGGGATACGCAGTGGGTAACTGACACGATGCTATAAATACGCGAAGCCCGAAGACCTACCAACTTTCTACCCCTGGGGATTCGTGACGGATTGTATATAATCTCTATTAGATAACTTATGACTCCACTCAAGGGATATTATATTAATAACTGCAGACATTATGTAATTATATTATGTGGATACTAAAAATATGGGTCAGCAGACAAGTTCATAACGATTACGAGGGCAGCATAAGAATGGTATACGGCAGTGGTTAAGATTCTTTGCTTTCACCCTGTTGTCTAGAGTTCGAAGCTGGTCAATACAAACACACTTCTGTTTGTATTGAGACTCTTTGTTTAAATCCTTCTCATTCGGATACAGGAAACATTATATATATGTGAAATTGTATGTTATGTGAAATGAAGTTTATCATCATCTTCCAGCAGTGCTTCATTCATAGGCACTTCTCACATTGAAAAGGATTTTATCTGTAGTCTACCGTGATGGCCATTTGGTGGATTTTATTTACAAGAGGCTCAGAATCCTATTCAGTGCTGCAAAGAATTTATGGGGCAGAATTGTTAATTTAAGATTTAACTGTCCAGGTGCTGGCGCTGGTCTACTCGGCGCTGCTGCCTTAGGAGCAGGCGCTATTGGCTTGGGCGGTGCCGTCCTTGGCGCTAAGGCTGGGTTTATCGGTGGCGCTCTCGCGGGCGGCGCCCTTAGCCACGGCAGGAGTTACGGCGGCTACGGCTACGGCGGTGGCTACGGCGGTGGATACGGTGGTGGATACGGCGGCTATGGTGGATACTACGGCGGCTACGGCAACGGCTACTACGGAGGCTACGGTCATGGTTACAGGTAAAGATGGATATTTATGCCCTAATTACATGGCTTTGTTTGATTTCAGTTGTTTTGTGTCCGAGTGTAAAAACTTGTAGCAGATATTGGTAGTAAATCTAAGCAGATTGGATAAAACCATGTATGGACTGGAATTAGGTTTATAATTATTTATCTGAAAATGTGTAAGAAAATCCGTATGATAGCCTGCAACCCATGCAGACTTTTGACTTTGGAGATCAATAAAAAAATAAATAGTGATGTCCAAATCATATAAGTACATAAAATAATCATGTACATAGTTTCACTCTGGCACACTAATTTAATTTATTTTGCTGACTAACCGTATCAAATACATTATTTAATGCGTACAATCGATTACGTTAAATTTAAGTAAACCACAAATTGTAACTGATCCGTTGCCCAGTTAGTGGTTTAAAGTGTTCTGTTATAATGAAGTAGCATTCAATGTTGAATGCGTTTTGATTTCGGATGTCATTATTTTTCACCAATGTCCAATTACCAATTATCGTAGTTGTAATGCAATGTTGGATACATTTTATTAATTCATTCAATTGCATTTGTTCAAATTTTAATTGGTATTAGTCATATTAGTTTGGACGATGTACTTTTAGTATTACAGTTAATGTTTTGTCAATTTAAAGGATGCTTTAATTAAAGATATGGTAATTCAATAATGCAATACTGCCCCTTCCTTACTTTCTTAACATGATATTTTATGAATGTTTTGTGCGTATTTTTGTATGAATTTTGCTTTTCACACAAAATCTCTTTGTGGTCCCTATATAGGCGATGACTGTTGATAGTTAAGTCATACAGAAGTTTTCTATGTTAGTGATGGTGATTTATCTACTGCTAATATACGATAGCGTGTTCATTGTAATATAATCTGTAAGTTTTCATATTTTGTAGATATATGACTATATGTCAGGAGGATAGATATTTATATATGATATGTTATTTTTTTAAGATATTACAACAGATACAGACTAACAGAGGGACAGTTTATATAGCTTATTTATTTCGTATATAGGTTCTATAAATAGATAAATACGAAAGGATACTCGGGAATTTCTTAATAGTTCGTCGATAAATAAAAGAGCATTAAGGAAAGACTCTTAGAAATTCGTCATCAACATATATAAAAGCGAAATCTCACAAACTACAAGTGTTAGGAGTTTCAAATTTTGCAAGGGGGGTCACTAAGATGAATAAGAAGAATTTTGCGAAATTTAACGTAATGGGGCTGTTTTTCGGGTTTATAGTAATTTATAAGGCAGAACAACGTTTGCCGGATCTGTTAGTAATACTCGTATATATAAAACCTTGTAATCACATAGTATATCTTGTTACAGGTCATACTACCCCACCACATACGTAGTGTCGGATCCCTGGTGCTGAACAAACTGGTGTCAAGCTTTACTGTACTGTTGTTATTTATAAGTGTTGTTAAGTGTAGGAGAATGTGGGTTCCGCGTGAGTTGGACTCGCGACTGATGTATACATTTAATGTGTAGAAAATAAAAAGATAAATTCGACTTTGAGTTTTTGTTACTTTCTTACGTCATACCGTACTTTCGTAATTTTTTTATTGTATAAAGGTAGCATACAAGCATGCAGTACACCTGATAGTAAGTGGTCACTGCCACCCATGGACATCAGTAATCATTCCCAAATACGATTGAATCATGCCTGAATTTGATCACAGATGCGTTGCTACCCCTGAGGACTAAGATCGCCTTGTGTATAAGTATAACCGGCAACCATGCCTCTCCAAACCGAAACACAATAACTTGCTTCTCGGAGGACTATGAGGGTGGTAGCTCCCCGGTCGAACTACACGAATTCTACCACATGGCAAATTATTGTAGCTATAACTGGCTAGAACCACTCACATATATATTTTATTTATAGATTTTTCCTACTTTTTCATATAAGTTCGAAATTAAGCACTTAAATAAACAACAATGCAATAAACAATTAATAAAGCGTAATGTAAGGCAATTGAATTCAATGTACAAACAAATTTTTCATGACTTATTCGTATCATAATAGTGGACCCGAGTAGATATCGACGTCTTAAAAAGAATCTCAACAACAGCGCCACAGAAAGGTCAGAAAGACCCGTCTCTTAAATTGTAGCAAGTGATACTTACGAGGAATATATCACAAAAATTGGTTAATTTCTGAAGCCACTTAGCTTCTGAAATTAACGTCGATGAACACCTTAACGGGGGTTTTATATATATTAAGATTAAAGACCAATCTATAAATATATAATTGCTTTATCTAGACATCCCTTTTTTACTATGACTAAATAAGTGTTCGCCAAATAATTAGGTAACAGGATAAAGAGTGGATATTTTGAAGAGTCTTAGTAATTATTCGAGCGGTATTAAAATCTCGAAATTTCCTCGTAAATATAACATTCTGTGGCGTAATTTTCCAATTTAATACAGATATTTTCATAGTAAGATTCATTAAGAGTTATAATAATTTTGTAGAGACGTAAACATAAAGAAATGTATTTATTTAGTGCTATGGCTTAGGAAATTATGTACGTACCAACATAGAAACATAATTAATATACCAATCTTTTGTTTATGTCAATTAGTGAATCTTTACTAAACTATCACAAGGTGGTAGAACTCGTGTAGTTCAACCGGGGAGGTACCACCGCCACCCTCATAATCCTCCGTGAAGCCATTTATTGTGTTTCGGTTTCGAGAGGCGTGGTTGCCGGCTGTACTTAAATACGAGGCGAACATCTTAGTCTTTAAAGATAGCAACGCATTTCCACCTCAAGCACGATTTAATCGTACTCGGGGATGATCACTAATATCCATGGGCGGCAGTAACCATCAGGTGGATTGCATGCTCTTTTGTTAATGCTTAAGACCATAAAAAAGCCCATGTCAAATATTCTATACTAGCTTTTGCTCGCGACTTCGTCCGCGTAGAAGTCAAAAACCCCTTGGGGGTAGAATTTCGAAAAATCCATTCTTAGTGCTCACTTAGATCATGAAAGGAACCCCTGTACCAAATTTCAAGTTTCTAGGTACAGTAGTTTCGGCTGTGCGTTGATATGTCAGTCAGTTAATCAGTTTTGCCTTTTATATATATAGATAATAAAAACAAATGTCGTAGGGAGTAAATAAGTGCCTTAAAGAATCGAGTGGGCAATACGCTTTCAAATGTGGAACAAAAGAAGAAATACCGATGGCGGTGTTATGAGTAAGTATGTAACTCGATGCATAAAGTTGGTTAGTTTTGCTAGGTTTACATAATCGTTGTTTTACTTCGAATTTTATCGCCAGTCTATAAAAAAAGTAAACTATTTATTTCCATTCTTCTCTACTGTATATATTTGTAACTGTGTCTTATATATCGGCTATTTGTTTGAATATGAGTTTTAAATGTATCATTGTTATTAGAACACTTTGGTTTACAGCAGAATGTCTTCGCCACGTATTGTGTTTGCCATCACAATTAGTATTAATATTCAAGTTCTAGAAACACATCTAAGATCAACCCTAAGCAGGACATCTGAGGTTGATTACAGATGATCATGGGCTGTGAAAGTAAGTGGCACACTTGACATTAAGCATACCTATTGGCTAATTGTATTAAAAAAAACAAAACCTATTTTTCTCGAAATTAAATAGGAGTCATTCGTCGGTACTTGTTTATTTATATGTAATACAAAAACAAGTTTTATTAATGCTTACAAGTATATTAAGAATATATGTCGGCGTATTGGTATGTTGCTATTAAGCCATATGTAGGTGTTATAATATATGAACATCAGTCACAACTGTGGTAAATTTTGCCATTAATAAAATTAGTTAACACATGTTAATTATACATTAATAAACATTTAAAGTAGTGTATTATATTAATTGAAATTATTGCTTCTATTAATTAATATTTTGCATTTTGATATTAAACGTACCCATCTCCTATATAAAAAAGTGTTTAAAAGTGTCTGTTACAGTGTAAAACAAACTTTTTTAGGATATGCCCATAATGTCAATTCTCTTTTGCTTTAAATTTATTCTAATGCATTATTAGGAAAAGCTATCTTATTATTAGCTATCTTTATTCTAATGCATTATTAGGAAAAGAAACCATAGACAATATATTTGAGTAGGCACATCCCATAAGAATAAAATTCCCTTGATGTCTTAAATTTCTTCCAATCCCTTTGGCGTAAAAGGTGTAATATCATTATTCTGGAATGCGATCTCACACCATTAGCTCGGTAATGCTCACAGATATGCCATCTACGAAATTTATTCGACGTTGTCGCCAATCACGTACTTATTTTATGGAAGTCACAAAAGTATAGGAAATAATAATTTATAGATGGTACAATGTTTTATATGTTGTAACACCACTTCTACTGTTTTTGGCGTTTTGGTTGTTAACCATATTCAAAAATAATGTCTTCGTGATGAGATCTCATTGATTACAATACCTTATGGTTACATTACCCTACACATTAGGTTACGTTACGTTTCAAGACTATTTAAGTTAGCGTATTCCATAGATCATAGTGCCTATAACTCGAAATCTTAATTGAACTTTATTTTCCCAGTCCGCATGGTTCCTTTTTGTGTCAAAAATTTTATAATACGCAATAACTCATTTCAGCGAACAATAAAACGGTGAAAGAAACGATTTCAGTTCCGTTCTTCTTAATTACACTTTTTGTCTTGACTCTCCTCTCACCCCTTTTAACCCGAAGACGGTTCATAAAGTTTTGCGAAATAACTTTGCAGAAATTAATATTTTATGACAGCCTAAAAAGATATGCCTTAGATGAATGTGTGGGAAAAATGCTACAGTTTTACTATATTTTTTTAAAGCAAGCTGTTATTACCTTTGTAAGAGCAATAAGAACAGCTATTACACTAAATCGAAAAAATAATAAAAAATAAACATGATAGGATGTTAATTTTTTATTATTTTTTCGAATTGTGTAGTTGCTGTTGGCCCTACTGGCCTTTACAGCTTTATTGAGCGTTTTATGGCATGCCAACTAAGGGCTCAGCGGGGACAGAAGACATGGGCGTGATGGGAAGGGGTGAACTCATACTAGGGCTATTCGCGTCCGTATGGGTCCATTCCCGTCTTCAGTGGGACATTGACCTGGCTATTGCCAACTCTTTCCAACTAAGGGTTTGCATTTTGATCTAAGGATACTACCATGAAAAATACGGAGTTATATTATAAAAGCTGTGTTTGAATCAAATCCTATTTTATACACACATAATTAAAGGCTCATGAAGGTATTTTACTCAAATTCTTTTTCCTAATGCGCTAAAAGAATTATAACTCCAAAACTATAAGTCCACTGTTTTCGATGTTTCAAAACAGTGGTGATACTTTTATTAGATAAAGTTTTGATACCCTTGGGATTCGCTGGAGCCGGAACGGTCCTTGGCGGTGGTAGTCGTTGTTTGTTATCTCAAGTTTGTTTGTAACAACCGTTATATAGAAAGTGAGAATTATGACAGGCTTTAAACTTAAGAATCCCTGTAAGATCACTTGTGTATCTGTCAGTCTAAGCATCGGAGTCAAATCTATAGTAAAAAATTGAGTTGAAATGTTGTGCATATATGAATTCCTGTGATCCAATGCAGACGTGAAGATATATAAGATAACATGTTATTTGACTTTTTTTTTATTAATGTGTATTCTGTGAAATATTGAATGTAAGGTTTTGTTGCGAGGGTCTTAAATAAGCTTTTGTTCTTCAAATGAATAGGTAAAGTTATTAAGGAGAATGAATAAAATTGACTCATTTCACAAACTCATCTGAGAAACCATTGAGCTCAAAAATTTTGAACAATACAATACAATGAATAATTTATTATTTGCACATTATAGAAAAGTATACTATAAATAGTCTATAATTCTTAATATGGCTAAATTATTTTCTATTACGACGTTATATTTGTTTTTTTTAAACAAAAAATAATTGATAGTGCCAAAAATGCATGAAATAAAATTCACATACCGTTAAAAACACTGTAATTAAAATATTTATTGTTCGGAACGCTCTACACGCGAGTAGCGACAGCGAAGTTCAGAAGGCCTCCATAAAACGATCTTCCTACGGCTAAGGAACAATTGGGCATTATCCGGCGTTGTTTGTGTTTATTGTGGATGAATTTTTATGAGAGTAATAAAATCACGCGATCGCCAAGATCAGGGATTAAAGGTAGGTGGGTACGCAATAGGTGTTTCCTATAAGGGATTGTTATTTCGGCGATATTCTAAAATCTATAATATTTTCACCCAAGTCCACATATTTTTTGAGATAAAACGCTTAAGACGCTCTCTTAAGGAATTTCTATCGGTGAAGATTCCGCCTTCTTAGATTTAGTTGTTTCTGACTCTATTGCATGTTTACTAAGGTTATCTTCTTATGCGAATCGTATTGCCTTCAGCTTACTTATTTTTATATTTTGCACCTGATGTAGAATCGACGTAGGTATTGGTCGATTATAGCAACACAATTATAATTGCAATACTTAGCCCGTTCAATATGACCACCATAAACGTTTTGTGAATTTTTACTCGACGCTCCATGTTCCATTACTGTTTCTTACTTATTTCGTTTTATGTTTGGCAGCGTAACTCAGAAGGCCTCCATAAAACGATCTTCCTACGGCTAAGGAACAATTGGGCATTATCCGCCGTTGCTTGGTGTTTATTGCGGATGAATTTTTACGAGAGTAATAAAATCACGCCATCGCCAAGATGGTTTGAAGGTTAGCTGTAATGCGTACGGGTAATACTATAGGTACCTACGAAAATATTTTCTATAAGGATCTGTTTAAAAACCTCTTTAAATCTTTGTATTTAACCTTTTTACTTTTAGAAATAAAACTCTTAAGACGCTTTTTTAATAATGAGGATCTAGGAGTTACGGACAGCATCAGATAGGAAAAAAATTGGCCCAGTGTAAGTCACCTATATTTTTTTTTATAAAAAGTAGTACCAACTTCAAGATGAACTAAAAAGTGAAAAATAATTTGTAATTGATGTCGGTCCCATCCCCCTCCTTCACTTTATATACACTTGGCACCGACATGAAAATTAATAATTATTTATTTTTCATTTTAGACACGTAAAAATTGTTTGGTCAAATTTTATTATTATCTGTTTTCAGTGGGAGAGTCTCTATCATTAGACCTGTAATAGCAAATTTAACCCATATGCAAAGTTTTCATCATTATAAATCAATCAAGCCTAAAACAGGGTAAAAGCTGTAAATCGTTGACCATTCCAGACCATCATTAAATTGGATTGTTTTAAAATACTAAACGAAAAAATTAACAAACGCTCTAGTCACCCCCATGATTTTGGAAAGTTTCCCTCGATTTCCCGAAGATGCCATTGTCGGAACCTGGTTTCTGTATCATGGGACCACCCTTGGAATATCTCTTTTTCAAAAAAAAAAAAATATTAAAATCGGTTCATAAACGACGAAGTCACCGAGAACACATAAAAAAGCATAAATACCTAAACGGTCAAATTAAGTAACTTTCTTGAAGTCGGGCAAGAAAAGTTTTGTACAATAAATATTTACCTACCAATAAATATATACCACTATTCGGTTGTTCATTTATGATCAGTTTCTTTAACAGAAATCACTGTACCCGAGTTGGAATAGCTTTAGGTGGCGTTGTAACAAAGTATATACCTACAAAATATTTTTATATTTAAGTAAATATTATTATAATTGCCATAATGATACACACTCTGTAAAATGGAGCATCTACCTATTATAATTTAAGGCATACAATTCTGTGATAGATTGACGGAGTTTTTCTAATAGAGTTGTGATGATGAATGGAATGTCAAATAACGTTTAGGAGGAATGGATGGCATTGTTCCCACTTCCATTGTGAGCTCCGACAAAACAAATATACGATCACCATTCCTGTTGGGGACTGCCCCTGTTTTATCTGAGAACATGGCCGTGCTATTGCCTTTGCGATTCCATGAAATATTTCTGAGAATATTAGTGATATTAAGCGATTTCTAACTTTTGTTACTATATATATGGTTGACCTAGGGTTCATTGTCACGCCCATTTTATGCGCGTAGCAGATTTTAATTAGCAACTCGGGTTCATGACGGAAGGGTGAGCGCTGAAGTGAAATGAGTGGTGATCATCTAAAAATTTATCATACTATACAAAATCCAGATGACCATATTAAAATACAAGAAGATCTGGACCGCTTTTCTACGTACTGTCATCTGAACAAATTGAGTCTTGCTCTAAACAAGTGCAAACAGATTAGTTTCTCTAAAAAAATAATTGTTAGTAAATATCAATATTCACTTTGTGGAGTTAACTTAGACTCAACTAATACCATAAGAGACCTAGGAGTAACGTTAGACTCTAAGCTGCATTTGGATATCCATATTGATAACATTATTAATAGGGCTTTTAAAATGTATGGTTTTATAATGCGCACTTGTAAAGATTTTACCCGACCGTCCACATTCCTCTATATTTACAAAAGTCTTGTTCGATCCCAATTGGAATATGCTACATCTATTTGGAATCCATTATATCGAAAGTATGAGGATGCGCTCGAATCGGTACAAAAGAAATATTTATCGCGCGTAAATTATAAGTTTTCGAACAATTATAGCTCATATATAAGTAATCTCAAAAAATATAACATACAGACGCTGAAAACGAGACGCCTTCAGCTTATGGCCTTATTACTATATGATATTTGTAATGGTAAATATGATTGCATACCTCTTAATAATAAATTAAACTATAGAGTTCCAATTCGGACCCATTTACGAAGACATACTCCATATTTCGCCAATGCTACCTGCTGTACTAAGGCAGGTAAGCGTGCACCAATGTATCAATTAACGCACAATTACAATTGTAACTTTAAGAATATAGACATAATAAATTCTAATCCTGGAACATTTAGAAAATTAGTATTGCAGACTGTTCCTCTGTAGTGTACCTGTAAATGTAAACTGTAGTTCTTTAAAATCAATTCGTACTTTTGAAATGTATTACCAATTCTAAAGTCAACTCGTAGATTTGTAATGTATTACCTATTTTAAAATTCAATTTGTAGTTATCTAAATAAAATCAACTAGTAGTTTTGCAATGTATTACCGATTTTAAAATCAACTCGTAGTATTAACTATTTTAAAATTTTTAAAGGCATTCCACTTTCAACATTTCTTATATATTTTTCATAGTAAACTGTGGTTATCGGTGTTGGTTAGTCTAAAGACTGAGATGTTCGCCGCACGTATAAGTATAGCCGGTAATTACGCCTCTCCAAATCGAAACACAATAAATTGCTTCACGAACGATTATGAGGGTGGCCGTGGTAACTCCCCGATGGAACTACATGAAAGCTTCTACTTCTATTTTTGTCGATCGGTAGCTATATTCTAAAAGACCCTTAGTCTTATCATTGAAGAAAAGGGTAATAAAATTACACACTAAAATTTGTATACATATTTAAGCCCATAACTCTAAAGCTAAAAGACTTATCGTTATTAGAACGACAAACAAAATGGCGCAGATCGACAAAAATGGGTCAAGAAACGCCTTAACTCATAATATATTCGTGCTATCGAAGGGCTATAAAACCGCCCTACGTGTTGGGGCGGTGTTGCCATAAATATCATGGCAAAGATAGGATTGCTCTATAAATACATAGTAATGTTGCGTATCGATATTTCACTGTCGATAAACAATTTTGCCAGGTGGTAGAAATCGTTTAGTACGATAGTGGTAGCACCGCCACCTTCATAATCCTCCGTGAAGCAATTCTTGTGTTTCGGTTTTGAGAGGTGTGGTTGCTATACTTAAACACGAGGCGAACGAGGTAAGTTCCTCAGGGATTTAATTGTGCTTGGGGATGATTACTGATGTGCCATGGACGGCAGTGATCACTTACCATCGTCGTGTAACAACTTGTCTGGTGGTAAAAATAGTGTAGTTCGGGGAGGTACCACCGCCACCCTCATAATACTCCGTAATTATTCCTTTATACGATAAAAAGTTATAGAAATACAAAAAAGATCGATACTATAATAAAATTGGTCGATTTTCATATCAATATCGATATGAATAAATCTTTGTCATCAATAGTAATGTATGATAATAACGATAGTTCCCCAAAATTGATCTCATATTGTGATATTGATACTAACTATAGTATCGACACTTGATATCGGTAATACTATAATTACCCTGGACAGTTTTTCAAATCCAATTATCGATACTCAAACTATCGATAGTTGTACAACTCCACCACATGGCAAAGATAGGATTGCTCCATAAATACATGGCAAAGATAGCCAGCGTAATCCAGCGCTTAGCGGAGACAGATGTGGATGCTGTTGCTACAATTTCTCCTGACATTTGTCTTGTATAGTATCTTTGGGTTCGTAACTCGTCTTACCTAAGAATTACTGGACAAATAAATTTTCATTTTATTTCGAGAACATTAGTTTCAAGTGCTTGCTTACCTATTTCAGATCGTAATCGGATTTGGTCAATTTTAGGAAAAAAATATTGTACTTTTAGTTATAAGGTTATTTAGTATTTTATTTGCCATTTGGCACTCAATACTCTCTGCCTACCCCGTTAGGGATTTGGCGTGAAGATGTGTGTGTGTTATTTGACCCAGGACGCTTCTCTTATGTTCTCATAATCCACCATAAAATTGTGTTTCGGTTTTAGAGAGCCCTGGTCTTCGACTATACTTACACACAAACCAGACAGTCGTCAGGAGTAGCAAAAAATCTATTTGTGTGGGTTATGTGTTAATCAGTACAAATGTCCATGGGCGGCAATACTCACCAATTTTGCGGGTAGCGATGGTCCCTCCCTGATCGAACTACGCGAGTTTTACTACATGACAAATTTCTGAGAAGTTTTTAATGTATAAACCCAGTAATAACGTAGATGGTTCTATTTTTGGGTCATGTACCCTAGGGGTACCAATGGAACTGGTATCCATCCGTCTATCCTTCCATCCGTTCACACGTCTGTCTGTCACGAGTCTTTATTTCTTGAACTATAGTAGATACCAAATCGAAATCAAAATTTATTTATTCAAATTTGATTCCTAGAGAACTCTTTTTGAATGTCAGAAAAACTATGGAGAAGAAGCGGTAAGATAATCCATACGTGTGCTTATGCATCTTGCATGCTATGCATTTAAAAGTTTGCATTACAAAGTCGAAACCAAGTATAAACAATAAATGATTCAAAGAATATTTATTACCATGACCACTACAATCTATACAAATAAATAATATTGGATTGTGTTTATAATATAAAAATAACTGCTTTTTACTAAATGCCTATGTATGTATACATGGTACATATACAAAATATTTTTTTATACAATTTTTGTCTGTCTGTTTGTTCCGGCTAATCTCTGGAACGGCTGGACCGATTTTGATGGGACTTTCACTGGCAGATAGCTGATGAAAGAAGGAGTACTTCATATAATATAATATGAACGCAGACCGATTTCCACGCGGGCGGAGCCGCGGGCACAGTTAGTCTTTTATATTAATTTTAAGTGTAATTTTGATGTAGTACCAGGTGTGCCGGGTCTATAAAGAACGTCCTTTAGAAAGAGAGGCCTACCGCACTTGGTACCGATATTAAAATTATTAATAAATTATTTTTTGCTTTATGGTTCGTTCTGAAGTCAGTTTCTTTCATTGTATAAAAATGTTAAATGGACTAGTGGACTAGTTTTTATGGACGTGATAAATACTTAGTATTCTAAATGGGTAATTTATGCAAATAAAAAATGCCTACCATTCGCACCAAAATGCAAAATGATCTCCGTAGATACATATAAATATACGTCTCAGCTTTTTAATAACACTAGGCACAAAAAACAAATTTAAATAAACAATCGCACGTATTTCACGCCGTTCGAGAGTTATTGCGCATTCCGCGAGGTGCAAACCAAAATAAATAAGGTTGATAAAAATGTATCAACGTTTTGCATCGGCGTTGCAAGGACACGCGGCGTGGGAGGCTGATTTACATTGAATATTATTTCACACTACGCCTCGCGTCGCCGCCATGTTGCGAGAATTTCGCGGGTTTTCTCACAGATAAAATATTGCATTGGTAATGTGGCTGTAAGTGAAATTGACCACAGATTCAGTATATGGTGATGGTGAGGTGATGGATCTGAAATTTAGTTTTAAATGTTTTATTTTTCGAATAGTCATCATTACAACCCATTATTGTCCCATTGCTGGGCACGGGTCTCTCTTTCACAATGAGAAGGATTTAGACCATAGTCCACCGCGCTGGCCAAGTGCGAATTTGTAGAATTCACACAAACTTGAGATTTTTTAAAAATCTTTTGGGCATGCAGGTTTCCTCATGATGTTTTCCTTCACCGAAAAGCGAATGATAATTTAAGATTAGATACTTAGGTAAACATTGGACGAACGATATGATGTATATTTAGGGACATAATAATATGAGTACGAAAAATAATCTATCTACGTTATATTTTTTATATTTAATACGTAATTATTAATTAGTACGTAGTTAATAATAATTAATTAGTACCTAGTATTTGTCGTGCACGAGGGAAATTTAAGTTATACTATTCGAAATTACAGATTTTACAAATTATGACGCACAATTTAAATTTCTTGGTAAAGCAAGTAAAATAAGTTTAATCAATAATGCAGTTATATAAGAAACAAATGGCAACCGATCCTCTTTTGCTTAGTTGTTATCAGATACTAAGTTTCCCGGTGTGTGTATTTTAAATATTTATTTGTATGTTTGCTAGTGAAATGTGTTTACTATTTTAATATTGTCGAGATTTGACCACAAGCAATACTAATATGGAATTAATTTCTATTTTGTATTTTGTTACCTTTGTGTTACCTAATAATACACATAAGTCATGAAAACATGAATAATATGTTATTTATGGACGCAACTACCATTATGTGAAATAAATTATGTAAGTGTGCGTTGTGACTTAATGTTTTTCGTAAAATAATTAGAAGTCGCCACTTCTATGTCAGTTTTGTTTTCCAATATGTTGTAGTAAGATTGAACTATACCTATTGTGATTTGATAATAATCTACATTAGATTAATGGTACTTTGAAACATTGTTGCAGCGATACTGTTCCGGTAACACCCGATTGTATTTTATTTACAGATAATAAATCGCAAATAATTTTAGCGAATAATACCCAGAGTATAAAAGCAAAGTCAATATGCAAATGATACTGAAATATTATTGGGTCAGTCATATACAAGCAGGAAACAGAGTGAATAAATGATAACAATAAAAATACTGTAACAATTCTATACGTGTAAATAATCTGATTGATAATAGTTTAAAATAGTCTATTTTTATAATCAATTTATTCCATAAACGATTCAACCAATTATATGGAGATATGTATCGGAAATTGAAAAAAAAATATTTTCGTTAGTAAAAAAAAACAATTTTGTGACTGACTACATGGCGTCTATTCTATACAATCGCAGTAATCACGCCGCGTGCTCGCAACGTTATCGCTGCGAAAGTCGAACAATGTCGCTTGGAAATCGCTGGGAAAACGCCGGTAGGATAGCGGCCTAAATGAAATTCGTTCCCGCTGTTAATAATAAACCATACACATTCTTAATTCTCAAGGAACGAGATGTCACCATCCGGACTCGAACTGGCCGCGGTTAATCACTTACGACAAGTGCCGTTGGCGGCTAGCCACCTGCGACACCACCGACGATTGAAATTAAGGATATAGTCTTGATTGATATGCGCATGCAACAATACTTTTTTCAAAACTTTTAGAGGTAATTTAATCGATTTTTTTATCGTCTTAAGGCAGCAAACGAGCCTGCGGTCGCATCAATCAATCGCATCAAACTTAGGTATGATGTCATCGTACTTAGGGATGATTGCTGATGTCCATGGGCGGCAGTGACCACTTACCATCAGGTGGACTACATGCTCGTTTGTTACCTTTATTGGATAAAAAAACGCTTACAGACATTCGCAGGCGATACGACCAGTCATTGGCACACCTGCGCGCGCGCATAAATCCAGCCCCGTGATTAAAACTCAGTTAACAATGACAGCCGTGATGCTGCGGCACTTCTGATCTGTAATATGCGCTAATTTGCATCAAAAACGGTGCAGCCGCGAACGTGGTAATTAATGAGAGGCCATTGAGGATGCTAATTGCGTAAGGTAATTTATTTATTATTCTATATAGGTTTTATTTTAACTTTTATTTTACCTTGTACCTACCTATCCTTTTCATTTTATAAAGGTAGAAAACGAACATGCAGTCCACCTGATGGTAAGTGGTCACTGCCGTCCATGGACATGAGCAATCATCCCAAAGTAAGATTAAATAGTACCTCAGGTTGACCACAGATGCGTTGCTTCCCCTGAGGACTAATATGTTTGCCTGGTATGTATCACCCGCAATTACATCTCTTCAAGCCGAAACACAAGAATTGCTTAACAGAGGATTACGAGGATGGCGGTGGTACCTCCCCGGTCGAACTACATGAGTTCTACTACCTGGCAACCATATAATAATAAGTGGTCACTGCCGGCAGTGGACATTAGCAATCATCCCAAAGTAAGATTAAATACTACCTGAGGTTGACCACAGGTGCGTTGCTACCTCTAAGGACTAAGATGATTGCCGCCTATGTATAGCCGACAACCACGCCTCTCCAAACCGAAACGCAAAAAATTCTTCACGGAGGATTATTCAGGTTTTAAGAGAGTCGTTAATATCTCCCCGGCTGAACTACACGAGTTCTACCACCTACCCCTTCTGATCTGTAATATGTGCTAATTTGCATCAAAAACGGTGTAGCCGGGGCGCGGTAATTAATGAGAGGCCATTAAGGATGCTAATTGCGTAGAATAATTTATTCATTAGTCTGTCTGTTTACAATAAATATAGATGTTTATTTTTTAATTATATCTACATAATAATTTTAATGTTTCTGTGATAAACATATTTTATATCTGTAGTAAGGTGTTCAAGGTATTCCAATTATAATATGAACTAGCTGTGCCCGCGGCTCCGCCCGCGTAGAATTCGGTCCGCGCTCATATTATATTAAATAATTCAGAAATAAAAGTAGCCTAAGTTACTCCTTATTTCATCAGCTATCTGCCAGTGAAAGTCCCGTCAAAATCGGTCCAGCC